>JAVFBZ010203922.1:0-13584 GCA_032466195.1 Katharina tunicata
TCTTGTTTTCTTTTGCGCTTTGCTTACGACGTGTTGTGGAAAAAAAATATTGGATGTGAGGAAACTTTTTTTGCACTGTTATTACGTTTTGTTAAAACATTTATTTTTTTTTTTTATTTTACTGGCCGTGGGAAACGGATTTTGGGTTCCGAGATTTTCAACCCTGGGAAACGACACGGTAACGGACCGATTGTTTTTTTGAAATCCCCATGCCTGCTATTGGACTGGTATGCAGTCATATGAATTTAATTATATTTTTAAGCACTGCGTAAAAATGGCTTTATATTAAAGCTTTATAATATTACTGATAAATTCACAGGGATCAAAATCTTTAAAATATATCACGCAGGCTTCCCGATTTGCTGTGGCGTCTTGTTTTGAGTCCTGTCCTTTCCCCGTGGTGTCTTTGAAGATGGCACATTGTCATATGAGTGAAATAACCGTAACTACGGCGTAAAACCCCAATCAAACAAATTTATCACTGACCATTTGTTTAAGTGAATCCTTCTGCACATATGATGCCATGTAATATTTGAGGTATTTTGAAGCGACAGTCTCGATGTTTGTCTGAAATGACTTAAATTATATGTACATTTCAATCCCTGAATAGAAAGAGGTTCTTCTTTCTTTCTCATATCTAGCTACAAAGGATTTTGCTGGCGTTGTCCTTCAGTTTTCTAATGCTCAAAAAGGATTGTTATGGATCAAAATATCATTAGTAGTGTCCCTAAAAGTTCTCTGCCAACGTGTAATTCAATATGTCAATTAATGAAAAGTTATGTTTGACGATTTGATATATTAGACATGTTAAGGTTAATCATTCTCTGTGCTTTTGAGAGTATAGTTCTTTGACAGCAATTATACATGCCATTAATAGAACAGATATTTGAAGAAAGGGTGGGTATTATATGGGTGGGTGGTCAGACTGCCCTCTTTTAATGACCGCTTGCCCTGATGTGCCTCAGGCTATCAGCTATAGCCATTTCAGTAGCTGCTGTACTCCCTTGTCGCTAGCTGTTTTTAGGAGCTCAGGGCCAGTTGTTCTCTTAAAGCACCGTCTCAATGTCCCCTTTTCCAATTCTAACCATAACAGTTGGGCAAGAAGCCATTCTATTGTGGCATGTATTGTGTTCCATCACCACAGACACAGGCTCTGGGTTTTCACCACACAAAACCCCATCACTGGCAAATACAGCAGAGCGATCCAGGCCTATTGTCCCGTCCCACTGAAGTGGTTGAGCAGTATTGTCCCGCCAGGCTGGAGTGGGCGGCCGACAACAGCAGCCCTCACCTCTTAATCAACCCAGAAACGCCAGTCTTCAGTTCAAATATCATCTCTTCAAGGGGCAAGAGAGGGCCAGCATAATCTCAGGAGTCCTGGCCTTTTTCAGGAAGACAGGGCATGCATGTGACATTGTTGTTTTTGAAGGCAGGCGAGAAGGGCTAAGCGGTTTAAACCCTCTCCTAACACCTATACCAAATGTTGAGTTCTCACAGCGGCTTTGTGTTGAAGAAGCCATGTCTATTAGAACTCTAAGACACTTTGAATGAGGTCAGGTTGCTGAACCACAAAGGTTTTCTCTCTGATTACAAGTGCATGTATTCCCGGTGGAAGGCTGAGATTGACAGGGGCAATGCCTTGAAAATAGAGAAGAGACCAGGTGGTTTTGGCTGAGAGACACACATGTAAACTATATCACTGCTTCCCTTTGAGGCCAACCACATAAACCCTATAAAACATACCTTGTCTGGTCAACCCACTGTATATTTACATAGAGATGGCACCAGCTCCATTAACTGATTAGGACCTTAGTAGTTTTCTAGTTGACATGACTCACATGACCCCAGTCTACCAGAGACCAGGGAGAGTTCACATGCTCAAGTCTAGACAACAATCTACTTCCACATTGGACCCTTGAAAAATCTTTAAATTACTTCCAATTTTTTTTACTAGAGTGTAGTAAAATATCTTGCATAATTGCATGTATATCACAATTATGGAAATAAAAAAGCTTTATGCATGTAGATCCTCTATATATTTGTTGAATCAGAGAAGAAAAAAATGAATATATTACATAGGAAAAATGCCCAAAAAATTAAAATGAGACAAATTTTCGCTTGGAATTCCAGTGCCTATTCAGTGTGTTGTATCTTTCTGGTGTTTGTTGTTAAACCCCAAACGCTCTTTGGAATTAAATATCATGCATAAGGGAGTCAGTCGCTCAAGCTATATGTAGGTAAAGAATTCAATGTGTATTATTTATCTTAAATCTGGTGGGCATGCAACTGATGTTTAAGCATTAGTGACAATAGATAAATATTTATCTGTTCACCAGCAAAATCTTTATGTATTGTCATTGACTTGTGAAAATAATCGATTTAGCTGGTCATTTAGAGTTGATAGAGTTCATATACTGTATGTTGCAGAGAAAATGAACATTGACAGTGTAGTCCTTCATATGGGATTGCACAGACTTGGTCATGCACAAATGAAAAGGAAAAATCACAGTATTTTGCAAAGCGATACAACTTTATTAACATTGAGTTAAATTACTATGTTCTCAAACATACATATTATGTACAATTCATTGCTTACATTTTACCACTGTGATAGACTTGATAGCATGACACCTCTGGTTATTCGACGGTATCAATTTCATCAATCTTAATTTTTTTTATTTTACTTTTGTTTTTTGAGAGATGTTTTCTTTGTACTCTGAATTCTTTTAAGGTAATTTTATAAAACCAAAAATTTTGTTGAAAATTACTGTCAGCCTTTATGACATGATTTACAATTACACAAATTTGACAAAGTTTTATAAAAATACACCCTGATCGCTTTAATGTATTCTTTTTAATTTGATTTCATTTGATTTCATAATACTGAATTGACCCTTGAACACTGTGAAAGAGACTTTAATTACTTGCATTATTTAAAAAATTAAGGCACATATCTTATATTTATAATAAACACTGCAAGCATCGATAAAGAGGTTGCATGTCTTTATTTATATGGCACTGTTGACTTTATAACAATAACTTTTTTCTCAACAGGTTTTTTTGTTTTTTTATTTCATAGACAAAATATAAAATTTACCTGTTTTTGGTGATTAGATGTGTCTTAATTTATCATTAAACAGAAAATCCATATTGATTTTATGCAAATACAACACTTTGGTTCTTGAGAGGATCAATGAAATAAATTTCCCCTATTGTCAGAAAGTACTTGAAGTCATAAGAGCAGTAAGTGTTTTCTTTGTGACATTAACCTCTGACCTCTCTGATCTATTTAGTCAATAACTGATATGAAATAGACACACTTTCAGCTGTTATTGACATTTGATTGGCAGATTTGACAGCTACATGGGATCACTAATAAATATTTGATTCGCTTGTGTTAGGTGTTGGCTACACAGCCCTATATAGGCGGATTGTCTGTGCTGAATTCATTCAAAGCTGGGATAAAAGCCAGCAGACTACAGCCTTTAACACATTTACTGTATTCTCACACTCTCCCTCCAATATAAACCAATTAACAGTGGAGAGCACTTAAATGATTAATAGGATGGCTGGTTAGCATTACCTCAGCTGGAAGCATCTACTGGGCTTCTCTTCCTATAGCCATCTTCCCATGGTAATCCATTCATAAACCTTCAAGGTTATAACATTATACGAATATACAGTAAATAGGAGAAATATATTTAATCATATTGTGTTTTGTTTATGTAAACACAATTTATATTTTTAAATTGCATCCCAATTTCTTTGGACTTTAGCTGGTTGGATGTTGGATGTGAGCCTCCTGAACCCTGCTGCTGTCAGAGCTAAGGGGCATTTGGGTTTGTTTGTTTATTTGATAGGGGTTTTACGCCATACTCAAGGTTATTTCACTTATATGATGGCTGCCAGCCCAATTGGTGAAAGACCACCGTAAATGACGCTGGTAACATGTTAAACTACAACAACATCGCATCCAGTGCCCATTAGCTCAGTTAGCACCAGGACACGGGGCTCCCACCCAACACCCACAGGGGCATTAGGAAACAGATTTGTTGCAGGGTGCTAGAAAGCGATTTGCGGCAGTGTTCTGTTTTTGTTCTGTTACTTTCATGTGGTTCTGTGTTGCCAGCATCATACATGGTGGTTTCTCTTCACCCATCGGACTGGCATGCCGCAATGGGAGTTAAATAGCATAAAATAGCGGTAAAACACTAAGCAATCAATGTTTGGAATTTAATAGTTATCATGTGTATTGCGTAACAAATTCAAGAAACCAGGATTCATCCTCTTATATGTGAATATACTAAGCGTCCGGGTTTAGAAATAACGGCTAGGTCTCCCAGGGTTAGGACATGGACCTTGGAAGACAAAACCGCTTTCACAGTAATGTTGTTCCACAGAAATACATTGAATCAATCAATTATTTAGTGATCTGTGTATGTAGGTTTATACAGTTGTATATATTTATATGTTCAGGGTCTGTTAAACTAATATTTGGTATACATTATTAATTTATTATCAGGTTTGTATTATCCTTTTTCTAGATAATACCCCTCACAATTTCATGTACTCTGGTTTTTAGTATAATGTAATCAGGTGTCTATAAACAGGTTTCCTGTGTAGTTCTCTGGTATAAAGTGGTGCGTACTCAAATTCACCGAGGCTAGCCCTGTGAGTTCCACTTACGTTTACGTTGACTTAATAAGCATTAAACAGTTAAATTTGATACAAATATTACAACCTAGAAATTGCCTTTAACACCCATTTTCAATGGAAGAACTGGTTAAATATGGCAGAAGGTATTTATTTGTTTTGTATATTTATTTATTTTGTGTCATTTTAAACTTAACCAATATTCACATAACATCTCAAACTTTCTTAGATTCTGCTCAAGAGAAGACTTTCAAGCTTGAATATTTGTTTAACATTAGATCATGAAAAAGAGTGTCCCTCAGAGGTTTCTTTGCTTTAAAACTCTATGATGTTGAGAATTCTTGGAATGTATCACTTAAATTCTAATGATGGATGACATTTTAGTCCTGCTTAAGTCGCTTTGAAGCTTTCCTTTTTTTTGCTCACCAGTGAACGCCTTGCTAGCTCCGTCTATGTCATAGGAATTTTTTTTTCTTGCGACTGCTTGAGAAATGCATTAACTTCTCAGACGTCTATTCATGCAGTCAGAGTAATAGCATTTTGGGTTGTGTGGTAATGTTGTGTCTAAGCTTGTTACTGTTGTCATTTCTCCATGGACGCAGGATGATTTTTTTTATTTCGGCTGAGAAGACAGGAGAAGTTGTTTTGGTGGGGATTTGTGATTCCTTCATCGCCCCGTATATCCTCTCTGACTCGCTTCTATTCTCCGTCAAGATTTGACACATCAGGCGGAATGGAAGCCTGTCTGTGAGCGCCCCTGTCATCCTTCATCTGGAGATTTGTATTCCAGGACAAGCCCTATCTTTCCTAATTAATTCCTTTTCACTTTAGCAAATTAGTGTGAATGGTTGAGGGGACTGCGGGAGTGATAGCGATCAATGGTTTGATGTGAGTACAGCTATATACCTACACTTCTGCCTCTAATAAGACGAGGAGGCCTACGTTTAATCAATAGATGGTAGGGTTTAGGTGACCGAACTCCATTCAATCTGTTCTGGTCTCGGGACAGACTCCCTTCACCTCCGCACCCCGTCTCGTAACATTCTTCCCTCTAATTAAATGCTAGGAAGATAGTTTAGAAACTGAGGGGCCAGACGCATCGCCTTCACTTTACCGCAGCTTGTTCAACCACAGTCGTTGAAAACCGTTAAATACCAGCTTAATCAAAACCTGAGAGATACCCTTTCCTTTAATTCGCCGTCTTCTCTTTCCAGTTTGAATAATTACATTTGGAGCTAGTGGAAAAGTAATCAATATAAATGGCCAACTAATTTGATATTTACTGAATTAATTGTGGAATTTGTATAGATTTGCTTGGAAAGCGTCCATTTCTCTTGGCTAATCATTAAGCCGATTTCCCCGAGTTGGTCTGTAGTTTGAACGCTGTTCTAATCCTCTAGACTTTATACTGGCCAGCTTCTGCAGACAACAACACGCCAAATTAATACTTATTCATTGGTTGATGGAAAACGGCTATTCTAAGGGTTTAAGAATACGTGCGTCTAAACCATTGTCTTATTACTGAAGGACTTTGATAATCTGGATTCCATCATTCCTAGATTCAACCCTCTTAGAGTACCAGAAAGAAATAGAGAAAAAATTTCCCAATGCTTCGGTTTATTCCATTATAAGAAGTTTACCATCATCTTTTTTTCCACACCAATTCATTTCCATGAAGAGAAATCAGACACTGATCTTATAGAATTTATCAAAGTCAGTGGAGATAAGATTAACTTTTTTCTTGCATCAACTTCAGTTACTTCATTTGGACTGTTTTTACATTCTTCATTGTATCAAGTAACCCTTAAGCTTCAGCATTACTGTTCCAGTGTTGTTGTCAAAACACATAATTGTGCATAAATTAAAAAAAAAATTAATAAACATTACAGTTAAAAAAAATTTAACAATTATTTACAAAAAACACAGTAGTTGTTTAATGAAAATAGTGGTTTTCCAAACAAAATGCTACATTCAATGACATTTCTGAAACTATCTAAAAAGATTAAATTTTGTGATTACCACTGGAGTGGATTTATGGTTTTTTCATTTTAATTAAGTTGTTCTGTTTCTCTTGACAAAAAATATAAAATTATAGGACATTTGTAGAAAGTGATGCCTTTCCGTTAAGCTTGAGTGACATTTGAGTATTTCTATGTTTGTAGATGAGAGATTTGCATGTTGTTTATTTCCCTAACTTGACAGTTTAATCTATGGGGGTAGAGCTTAAACAATTGCATTTTGGAGTTAAAAGTATTATTATTGTTGTGATGTGAATTCTAACTCGTTCTGCTTTTTTTTGCCTCTGCTATTCCTATAGCTGATAAAACCAATAGTTTGCTATTCGTTTAGGCCTCTGCCCGCGTTACAGTTGATAAGAGCACTGGTGAAATGTTCATTTGGGCTCCCTTGTTCTCACAGTTGATAAGAGTAACGGTTAGCAATCTCTCTCGTTGAATGAGCCTCTCTAGTTTTGATGTGAGAGCTTTAATACCAATGTGACAGCAGTCTGAAGATAATGGCTTTAAAATTCATTTTTGGGAGGAGCTGAGCCTTTTGCAGGACAGGATAGAGGGATGAATGTCAGTTATTGTGGGCTCTTGTCAAATCTCTCAATGCTTCCATTCTCTGGACATGGCCAGCTCCTAAGCCATATTAGTTCAATAGCTACCATGCTTTATCGGGTTCAAACAGTTCGGTAAAATATTCATAGCCATATGCCCAGTGCTTGAAGAAGCCTCCTGAATCAAATTATTGCCTGGTTATGATTTAATCCCTGTCCCTCTTTGTTTGCCAGTGACCCAAAGTGGGATTTCTGTCACCCGTTGAGCTTACATTTGAGTGAAATGACCTTGAGAAAGCACCAACCCCAATCAAGAAACATAGGCATATAAACTTATATTATCAAATGAAAATCCAACCAATCCTGTAACGTATATAAGTTTATCTCCGTAACAATTTATCAGTTTTAAAATTGTAATCATTCCACAGCAGAGTCAGCTTTACAGTTTTATAATGGGAGTTGTTTATTTCTATTTTGTGTGCACACAGCTCGAACAAGTCCTCAAAGGATGCTGTAAATTATCAAATTAAAGTTCACAAATTTTTATTAAAGAGCGAGAGGGGTTGTGCGTTAGACTACCAAGCCCCCTTCACTGTACCCGAAATATGTTCGATTCCTCCCTGTGGACTGCAGGTATATAAGGGAAAATTTCCGGTGGCTGGATTCGCGGGTGCAATTTACAAGGTTTCTTTCTGGTTTTCCACCATACACAGGCAACGCAAAGTCATATAGGTGAAATACTCTTGAGTACGACGTTAAATTACAATCAAACAAACCAAAATTTAAGAGCGAAGGGTCTAATAATGTTGCATGTCACACAGGTGGTTGGCAGTAGATTCTTTTGTCTTGGTGCTCTTGATGGCAAGGGGCTTCAGGAAGAGCACTTGTGGTACATGTATCATTCTTTTGCATGTCCTTTCTCGCTGTAGTTTGTTGGCAGAGGCATCCAGTGTTGTTACCTTTACCCATTGGTCTGGCATGCTGTGCAACAAGTGAATTACCTTAAATGTGGTTGAAAACCCCAATAAGCTAGCAAACACACATGAGCTTACACAGAATATTGTTTTTTTTTGGGTGTGTTTTTTTTCTCCATGTTATATTACTTTGTGAGCTTACAATATTTTTTGTGTAAAAACTAATTTTTTCTTTTATCTATGAAGATGTGTATATGATTTGTCACCATAACTTTAAGTACGGAAAACAACTCTAATCAATCAATCGATACTGCTTTCTGAAATGAGGGACATTAGGAAGCCTATCTTTGGTGGCGTGTAGTTAAATGCCCTGTGTTGTCTGTTGTTGTCTGTTGTTGCCAGTGCTGGTGAGGCGGTTTTCCTTCGTCGAGTTGGACACCTTCCTTCAGTATGGCCGAATCGAAACAAACTAATTGTGCCAGTGTGAAAACACAACTGTTATAACCTATGTTATGTCAAATTATGAGGAGGTGAATTGACAAACTTGCTGAGTGGACCGTTTGGCAGGATCTGAGTTTATCATCGTCTTCTCTATAACAACATTGTTCAGTCCGTTTTCTATCATTTTCTATGATAAAAAAATTGACCATTTCTGCTTGTCCCAAAGCTTTAAATACACAAGCCTAATTTCAAAATACATTCCAAAGGATATATTTTAATTGTGATTGACTGATTGACTGATTGATGCTCTGATTGACTGGTGTTTTGTGCAAGGGTATTTCAGTTATATGATGCTGGTGTATTCATTCAGTAGGCAATGACAAAAAACACAACCAAATAATGTGAATCCACTTCAAGTGTTAGCTCTGTTAAAATGATAATGTTCCTCCAGTGCTAAGTGTGACAGTATGAGTATAAAAACCTCTAAGCATATTTCCCTTAACAAGAGGGCAGGATACATTTAAAACAGGTATCATGTGATATTATTTTTGTACTTTAACCGTTACATTAATTAATTGCTTAAACAAGTTGTATGAATGTTATGTGTTAGATTCAAGAGACAAAATCTTATATAGTTATTTTTAATAATTAAATGTCTGATTGGAGTTATTTATCTGACTAGGAATTGGAAGTTAATATAAATGGTTTTCAAGAATTGGTACTTGGAAATGCAATATTAAAGTTAATGAAATAAACCATTATCTGAAATAGTTCTTAGATTAAATATTAAATATGTCTGCTGATGGTAATATTTTTAAATGAATGAGATTAAAATGGTGAATGACGCAAACCTTTTTTTTTTTTTGGAAAGGGGGAGTGTAGGTTGTCACATTTGTTATATTAGGGCTTCCACTGCTCTACAGGCAGTGACAGCCACGTTAAAGTGTCATCATATTTTCGAGTTATCGTTAGTTATCCTGCCCAAATTTATTTGCAGGTTTCGTGTTCGGAGATAAAGAGGCGACCAGATTGGTTGAGAGGGGATGGTTGGTGATCGGAAGAGCCCTTTGCTTTAAATGAGGACTTTCCAATCAGAGTTTGCAATGTCTGTCGGAACTCTTCAGTTCAAGAGGTGGGAAAGATCAATGACTTCTCCATGGTTACTGCATATAGACGATCTTAAGGGTTTTTATCTGGAGTTGAAGAAAACGTCATTTCTTGTCGTTCTTCTGGCGCAGTCATCGTTAACATGTTTCTATCTGTATCACAGCCGTTCATCAGTGCTGGGATCAACATGTGTCAAAGTCTCAAGGCTTCTTCACATTTTCAATAAGGAAGTGGAAATAATCTTCACAGACGTTGAACTTTTATAGTACAAAATATGAAAGGACTAAAAATTTATATAATACATTTACATTTCCTGAATTTCCCCAGCCATCTTAAGTCCATCATTTGATTCGTTGCCCCACGTGAATCAAGCATTTGATACCCTGCCCCATAACTTCATGATTCAAATATTTGGTTGTCATCATTATCTTCTATACCCTGCCGGACACATACACTGTACATGTAAGTCATATTTTATGTATTTAAATAAATTTTTCATTCAAATTCAGTTGTTTTGCATGGTGTTTATACTAACGTTAACACTACATAAATTTAAGCATTTATGGGAGATTACCATATTGAAAAGAAACTGTTTTTAATGTTGATAAATATACTAACAATTAATTTTATTTGAACTATTTGTCTTTAGATTTGATTACTATGAACTTTAATTGTTTTCAATGAAATCTATCTTGAGCGTCCTGAGCCCTGTTGTTCAACTCTCAGCTGATGGGCATCGGGTCATTTACTTGGTGACACGTCCTGTGTTGTCGTTGTAAGTGAAGTGTAGTTTTATTCTCACAATTGGTTGGCATGACACAGTAGGAGTGAAACAAGTACTGTATAGCATAAAATCACAATAACTGACAATTGGATCTTTAACGTACAGACCCATAACTACAGTATGCACAAAAGCTAAATTCCCTGAGGTCGCGACTCGTCCAGTTCAAATCCGCGTCTTTGCCGCACATTCTTCACACATTGTAAGCAAACAATGCTTGAGTGATCTGCATCTCTGGGGAGATGTGTGTCTTATGTTGGAACAAGGCGCGCCTTGTCTGAGGATCGACCACACCTGACACAGACACCCGTCCGATGTGGAAAATGAGCTTACTGTACATCCTACATGCATACAACCGATCCGCATACAAACAACGGCTCAGTGCATATTGCCTCATTTATTGTTTAGTCATGTGACCTGGGTACCTAAAAATAAGGTCAAGTAGAAAGCAAACAACTACAATTTAGCGAACATCACTGCCTTAAATACGCAGCTTTTGTATTTTATTGTACAAAAATACTATAAACAAGGAAATTACAGAAATATTTTTTTGATTTGATCAATAGTTCTTCATAAATTCTCTACATGTAAGAGGACGCTGACCGGAAGTTACTCCAGTTTGGCCGAAGATCGGCTAAACTACTCATGTCAAATTTTATACAGTCTTTCATACACTCTTGTAAGGGAAATCATAAAATATCCATAAAATTACTGACGACTTAGAAGGTTATGAAAGCTGATTTTGTATTTTTTTTTAGACCATATTACTACAGGTAGAAAAATCCTGATATGAAGTTGACATCTCCAGCAGAGTGCACCACACAGACTGCGCTCTATGTCAATGTTTGGTTTCAATCAGACGAGCGTCTTAGTTTTCGGTTTAAAAAATTATAACAGGAATGTGTATAACCCACATACCTACATGTATATAACCCGCATTGCTTTTTTATTTATCATTAAAACACATATAACCCGCAGATTATTTGCATGAAAAAAGCTAGTCTGTGTTTCTGTAAAGTTCAAAATGTGGAATATAAAGCCTGACATTAAGCCGAAACTCAAACCACTGCCTTGAAGTTAAATTGTTCTGGTTGTGCAGTGCTCCCATATTCAGACCTGTCCATGTGATATGCTTTAAATGTTCGACCTTCACATCCGTATCATCAGAGGCGATCAGGAGTATGACAAGCGGAGATGAAATGTAGCCATGACGCTGTGGAATGTGATTGGATGGGTCAAATGATACTGGGCCACTTGAAACCAATGAGCTGGAAAATTGAGATGTTAGCGTTAAGTGTTGTTTCTCTGCAATCCCTCTTGAAGATGCCTAATTCTCTCTTTGAGCAAGCTCTAAATCACCGTGGAATAAATTAAAGCTTTTATCGTACGGCAGTCATTAGTCTTATGGATGTGATTATACGCAGAAGATATAGCAGCTTCATTAGCAAATCGGGGAAGCAGAAAGCCTCAGTGGCTCCCTTTACACTAGCTTCTTTCCGTCCGCGGAAGAAACCGAACAGCTCCGTCTACTGATTGGCGCTTTTTGGTTATGTTGATTACACAGTACATATCATATACCCCTGCCTTGTGTCCGTACAGGACAGGATGTTGTAGAACCCTAATGTTTTATAGCATATTTCTTTGTCAGATGGATTTCAAGACATAACAATGCAGTCACAAGAAGAAGATTGTCTGTGATCAATTTGGGCCTACTTTCACTGTGACAAGAAGTGAATTTCCTCGTTTAGAATCCAGGGGCCTGTTTCACAATCCTTTGCGACGTTTCAAACTCTCAGTTGTGAATACCTTCAACACTGGGCGTCATAGTAACTACGTGTTCGTTAATTTACGAAGGCTTTGTGAAACCGGCTCCTGCATTGCATATATGTGCTTTGACTTTTATCAACAAGGTACCATTTACATAATAAAAATCTAATATGAAATCGACAACACAGGTATTTCAAGTTCATATTTTAATTGCATGTACTGTACATGTATATTAGATTTTCTCTAATTCGCTTCAATAGGTGCAGTAGATCGGTTACATTGACATGGTAAGTCTTAACCAAATGGTCCCTTTGTCTGTTACATTTAAATAAGGATCTCAAGGTTATTTCACTTATATGATGGCGTGCCAGCCCAATCAGTGGAAACCACCGTAAACAACACTGGCAACATGCAAGACAGGACAAAAAATTTACATAACATTAACAAAACAGGAAAACACAAAAAGTCTGTATCCTGTGCCCCTTAGCTCAGAGAGCACTAGAGCACAGGGGGCCTACATGAGGAAAAATTCTGCAAACCATAGTTCAGTTACACCAGCAAAGCAAATTTTAACGTCTGCTATACGGTTGCCGACCTGGATCATGCTGTTTTTATTTTAAACAACTGGAACCAGTTGCTGAAAGCATTATTAGCAGCTAATACCAGATAATATCACTAATACATGTAGCAGTATTAGAGGTACATGTAGGCCTTCAACATGGTGTGACGTCATCTAATCCAAGGTTAAATTAAATACTGCTTTGAGAAACCGGCGTTTCTACATCAAATGTTTTCAGCTCTCTTCATTTTCTCAGCAAGCTCGAGTTTTGGTATTATTGTGTTTCTGCTGTGAGACACCTTTTATCTTGTTCACAGTGCCACGTTACGTGTCAGACTCTAATGTAAGCTTTTAAATTTTAATAACTTATGGCTGTTTGAGGTTTCCCCAGAATATGGCCCTCTTCTGAATTCATCTTAAAGATGGATAAGAATCCATTTATGAGACCATAATTTCTCCAGCTTAGATAAATTGCTTCTAAATTAAATCCTAAAGATTATAGTATGGATGCTCTTTATTACTTAGTGTATAATTGTTGTGAAAACGGTGAATCTGTAATGTATACAGGGGTGTAGACAGGTGTGCTGTGTACCCTCCAAAACGGTTTGCATGAATGGATAGATATAATCAGATGCTTTTGATCAGCTTTATATTGAGAGAGTTTGTTAAAATGTGGAGGACTGTAATAACGAGTTTGTGGTAAGTTGGCTTGTGAGAATTTGGAGGACTGTATAATCGGGTGTTTGTGATAAGTTGGTTTGTGAGGATATGGATGACTGTAATCAGGTGTTTGTGATAAGTT
>JAVFBZ010203944.1:0-10636 GCA_032466195.1 Katharina tunicata
ACGTGTGTTAATTTTTTTTTCAGTGTAGTTGGCCATGTTGTCCCATTCCAGAAGCATTGAGAAACATAATCATCCATTGCAATTGTACACAAGGAACGATATTTTTAAAAATTCAACACTTTATTGTGACATTTCATGTGCGTTTCTTTTTTGACAGAGTATATAAGTGAATAATGTGTATTTGTGTGTATTTGTGCGTGTGTGTGAATGTATATATATATATTGTATAACTCTCTCCTTTTATAAACCATAAATATATATACATGTGTCAAGGTTTTCTGCGTAAACGTATTTATGTCAATTAGAATATATAAGTTTTCATACAAATGTGTATACTGTTAACACGTATCTATATATATTTTTGTTTAAATGTAGAGAAAGAAAATTGTGCTTGCCTCCTATGTATACATTATACATGTTTATGATATTCATGCACTGTCATTAATTATAGTATCTAACATTTACGAGATAGAACAAGGCTTTATTCCCGCCATACACTCGCTTGAAATCTAGTACAGTAATATTTTAATTCAGTTATATATATAGTGAATAAATCAAATCAAATCAAATCATAATACTTGTAAAACGTAAAATAAAAGATGAAATAAACACTCTTCCGTATCTAACCAGTAGCACATGCTTTTTGTGAACAGAAGTATCCCTGTTAGCTTTTGTACCAGTTGCCTTTAGCTATATGTCCTATTTACTGTTTGTATCCGGCAATTATATATCAGTTCCGTGTCTGCAAAGTGAGATATGTGACAGATTTGTGTAAACATTGGATTATGTTATATGGACAGGTTTATGTAACACAGACTGGGTGTGTATATTTAAAGAGTATTCGTTTCCAGACAAGGACACCCATTCCATTTAACATCTATACTATTCAACATTTAATAGGGATCTTGAATATTTTGTATCACGCAGTTGTCGTTAAACAAACGCCATCAACTTGTCTCATAAACGATTACATCATGCTATCACAAGCATTAAATGTGAAAGAAATGGAGGCTACTTTAGAAAAAGACCTTTCGGTCATGTTAAGATGAAATTATCCAGTTGTCTTATCGAACTTTCAACATCAATTAAAAGGTAATGGCAGGAGAATAATGATAACTCAATAACGGGTATGGTATCCCCGTACTTTGAGAAAGCTCTGACAAGGACGACTCGTGTTCATTCTGAGCCGACGAATCCCTCGTTCTGCATGAAGACGCTGCCATTCCTCCTAGACAATCACGAGCTCACCCAGCACTTGGGGCTGCAGAACTCGTGCGGAAGATGCACATCCCAACATGATCCATACAATCTCATTTGGATTGAAGTCGGGTGTTGGCGCAGGCCATTGCATTCTCATAACCTTAAACTACTCTAGCCCGTTGGAAGCGATTCATCTGAATGAACTGTGGGCTCCTTGAACCAAATCTCACAATGGGATTGAGGGCCGCGCCGTGTCTCCATGGTTGAGCGTTGGACTACGGATCCCCCTTCACTGTACCCGGAATAGGTTCGATTCTCCCTGTGGACCTCAGGTATATAAGGGAAGTTTTCCGGTGGCTGCGGAGTTCGCGGGTGGTTTTTACGAGGTGTCTTAACGGTTTTCCACCATACACCGGCAACGAAAAGTCATATAGTCGTCAAAAAGGTTAAATACTCTTGAGGTCGACGTTAAGCACCAATCAAACAAACAAACACAATGGGATGAAGGATCTCATTATGGTAACGAGCTGTAGCCAGCATTCCATGCCTAAGGACATAGAGAGGTGTTCTTCTAGCCACGGATGTGCCTCCCCAGACCATCACCGAGTTCCCACCATATCAGTCATGATCATCGATATGATTGTGCATGATGTCGCGACAAATGCACTCGCAGAACTGTTCTACGTGACCACAATCCTCCCTCACGAAGACGACGATGCACAGTTTGTGTAGAAACATGTACACCAGAAGCATTTTGCAGATCAGTTTGCAGCTTCGGATTACGTCTAGCCATTCTAGTTCAACTTCGCCTATCTCCGGTACCGTCCGTCACCTACGATTATCGGCTTTAGTGTAATGATAGGCGATTTTGAAGCCCATTACCGGTATATTTACCGTTGCAGGCAATAATTGCATGGCATGTAGATAAACGTATCCTATATGACATCAAGTACATTCTGCGCCAATACAAATCGACATAGAGCAGGTAACAGCAATGAAAATGAAGGAATAAAATGGAACTATTTAGCATAACAAGAGGACGAAATGACCAATGCAACAACAGAATCAAGTTACGTGAACGAGTTTAAATTTTTTCATAGGTCGGTTAATCAGATCAAGCTTCAGCAGCCTCTCTATGACGTTCATATCGATATTTAAAATGAGTAATCATTACATACATGTAAGGTCTGTCACCGAAGTGAATCAATGGACCGCTTTATACAAATATACGTTTTGCCTGAAGGACCAAAACCGATCATCAACGACCGTAGCTGTCCTTTCGCGACATCCCTCATTATGCCGGACTACACTTTCAGTATTTTAATAGTGGTTCCACATGAGGATATATTCATCTTCGCCATGTCTTCGTTGCTCAAACGGCATCTTTGGAGATGCCTTCACATCTCTTCTAACACGAAAACAAGACAATCAAACAGACCGTTAGCCTCTAGCACAGCAATAGACTGCAATGTACAAGTCATGCTCAAGCAATATGTGATTCCGAGGCAATTGAGATTTATTTTTGTAAGGAAGCATAAATTAATCATACAGTCCAGTTTGTTTTTCCAATATCTAATACCGTCCTATATCCCAATCACATGTTGAGAAGTATATTTGTCATACTATTGATTGCACAAGGGACACCATCCAACATTTATCCCTAAACTTATGACTGTGGGATTACTTCCCTTGAATTTTTAATATTATCTTTTTGTGAGTTTTGTTGTTGTTAATATTATCATTATCATTATTATCAACCCCATGTTGTTGTCGAAAATAAATATTTGTGCAGATGTTGGGTCACAAGTATATATTTTTATACTTATTAACAGCTTGAACAAATTCCATGACGTTAATTTAATGTAATTCGTACGACATTAACTACCGAGAAGCTACAGCTTAACATAAACAGAATCCCAAAGTTACTAGATATACATGGGGAATATAATCAAAATGGTCGTGGCGTTTAAAGAAAGCTACATTTTAAGATGAGGTTAGGGGAAGAACTTATTTTCTAACAAATCTAAGTATCTATATTTATGACTGCAGTTGTTTTGGGGTTTTATTTTTAATTATTTATTTGCTTAAAACTATGGTTATTGTCACAAGGCAGATGTGTGAACATAGACAGTTAGCCGGCGAATTTATCTGTAAGTAATTGGTTCCAAAGAAATGCATGTCACTATCACATAACACTATTATGTCATAGATGGAAGGCGGTCGCAAGGCCTCTCTCAAGGCAATTTGGTACATTTTCAAGTTATTGCCTTCGCAATAATGTGTCTTGACGCGTTAAAAAAAGAACATCACGGACAATCCGGAGTCTTGTGGCGTATATTTTCATCTATCTTTTTAACAGGTTCAAGGTTCATGCCAAGTTAAGTTATGCTTTGAATTTATTTTTAAAGATAAGGTGTTGACATGTTGACACACTGTGAGACTAACGGATGGGATTTCTAATTCCGTCCACTAACATTGACGTGGAGGGATATTATTACAAACTCAATAAGAATGAATGTTGATAGAGACCACCTTTGATCTCCGAACATCGCCCTGTTACACAGGCTGAAAAAACGACAGGTATAGAAGTTGGCTCCTGTAGTTTGCAGCCTTGGAACATCTCAATCATCTTGCTGCCAACGGACTGGTGGACAAGGCTCCGGGGTGGTCTCACCGGCTTTCATACATACGGGCGACACGGTAGGACCCAACTATCAATCGGAATTAAAGCCTTATCCATGGACACTTGTTGTTCTTATCGTTACAATAGGCCCATTTGGCCAAATCCGTTAGAGGAGGAATGCACAAATGACTAATACAATTTCTAAAAAATAGCAAGGACAAATACAATACTGTAACACATAGAAAATTTAATAATACAAAATGTTGGATATATATAGAAATAAAAACAATGTGAATTTTACATTATTAATACGACAACATTAAGAAATAATCTAATCATGCAGAACATATAAGGCTCCTAGACGCCCCTAGAAATATCATGTCTTCCCCTGCATTGGATTCCCCCCTGTGCATTTCCTAAAATAAACTGTTCCTAAACTTATTTAGAGAATCATACGATCATTTCAATGTTACTTTCAAGGACAAACATTAAAACCTTACCTATTATTACATGACTTATTATAAGATTTAATTACAATTATTTTTACCACTGATACGTGGTTAACACACTGGGTCTCATTTCTAACCTTATCGAACAGGTAAGTTTATTCATTGTCTAGCGACATGTAGCTACAGAAACCTGCGCAGTTGTCGAGTTTGGTTACAGTGTTTGTATTTGTTCTAGTTATTAAGTTAACTCATAAAATCACTCTAAAGGATATTACGTAATATTTGTATAAAGAGTAATCACACTGGCACAGGGATATGTTTATATATACCTCGCGAATATATCAATTATGTGTAAATTATTAGGCTCGTTTGACTAAAAGCTTATGAAACACATTTTTGCGTGTTGCAAAAATTCATTTAAATTAATGATATGCAGGTTTTAGGTCCATTCAAACAACTTACATAACGTTAAAACATGTTGATAAAATCCCCCAAGGGAAAATACTTAAATTTACATGTTGATCTGAGACTCTTTTCTGTGCGCAATCTACATTAAGTATATATATTTATGTATATAAATACGTAACATACAGGTTATAATGCATTTACAAATCAAGATTGAAGACAGTTGACATAATATGCTTAGATTTTCTATAAAGAGACAGATGCTCATCGTTTTACTTATATCATATATATAACAACAATATGAGACATCTCATACAATATCTTCTACTAGTATACCTAGAGTTAACAATCAAACGTACAAAGGTTATATAAGAGATACAAACTACAAGACGTGTATTAGACATATAACCCGTAACAACTGTCCTGTGTATAATCTAAACAGACAGTTTTAAGTGATGAGGTCTGACAAATTTTAACATAGCTTTATTCATGTGGAATAAGCTAGTCCCTGGACAGTACGAAATTGGAATCTTATCAAAATAAAAACATATACTAGTTTACTCTATAACCTGATTTCATTACACCAAATACTAATCATATAACACAGTTAGACTTGCCCATAGCTAGTTCTTCTTTTCAACCCAAGAAGGATATCTTATTATCCATAAATTTATGTACGCTGTGTTTCACATTTTACAAACGTCATTTTGTAAAACTGTTCAACAGAGAAGTTCTGATTTCCTTTTTGACAAGATGAATGTACGCCCATTGTACTTATAAATCAGAATGATATGGGTCGTGATAAGTTCAGTTAACGCATGCAGCTTACAAAACCAGCTTCCCAAATTTTGCCAAAGTCTCTAATCCACTGTTTTTCCGATACCTTTAATATCAACATTTTGTTAAATTATCATCGAAATAAAAGTATTCTAGTGAGGTCTTATATCAACAATTAAAACCTAAAACGTGTTAAAATGAGCTGTAGTTGCCACAAAATCGATCTCATTAAGTTTCCTGAAAACTGTGAGTCGAGTTGAGCAAAAAAAATTGCCTGATAACATTTACTGGTCAGACGGGTGTCTTATAAAGTGCTAACATCTCGAAACCTACTGCCCGTTAGATTCTGTTATCAAATTAAGCTGAGTGAGTATGTTAATGTCCCGCCATAGAGATATTATTGAGCACAAAACTGCCGTAAAGGCAAACCTGGCCTCAGCACTGCTCCTTGCCTTACAGCTCTGTTACTGGGCGGGTCTCCAGCCATTCCTTTACTCGAGGTAATTCTGCCACTTTCTTGTTGTGTTCCTTAACCTTAGGGAATTTGTTGAATGTTTCTGTTGGCACCAAACTACCAACCCAGGGTTTCTCCAACCAGTTCATGAAGTGTAGGTCCGCCCAGGTTAACTAGATAGAAATAAAACTGCTATATAAAGCCATGCGCTAAGCCAAATTTGGCACACTATTGACAGCGTAGGTTTGCTCAATTACTAGATACAAATAAAATTAGATCACATTCGACACATTATATAGTAAACCACACATTGTTTTAATATATTTCTTTCCAATAAAGACTTCAAAAAATAAGTACTAATTGTTATACAGTATAGTTCAGATAAAGTATAAATATTGGAACTGCTTTAAATTCGCGTATCACATAAGGTGAAGTAATGTAATATGTTCGAATTTACAGCACTGCATTTATTATCTTTTGGATTGATGTTCATGTGATAAGCCAGTCTCTTACATGGTAATATGCATAGTGCAGTACGGCCTGTTGACAGTAAAAAGGGCTACTGGGCCAAATCTGTATTGAAAGTCTATTCACTCAAAACCCATTACATCCAATTTTGGGATTAAATCGGGAATATATCGGGGCATCCCCCGTGTAGCTTGCCATGATTTAGTTGCCAATTTAACATACCAATTCAACCAAACTTATCTCGCTGACACTTCTTATCTCCTACCCAGATACGTTTCGGGGTACACATAAACAATTATATTGAGAAAACGCAGTGATGTACTAAGGACAAAACCTTTATTCGATTATACTACGGTTCTTTTATTTTCTAACTTGTTAAAAGCAGGAAACTACCACCGAAATTACCCATTCAGACGAGTGGATAATTAATGTAAACCAAGCCTTGCCGTTGGTCATGTTTTGGTCAAGGTTAGAGCCAGATATAACGATCGATATAGCCGATAGACCACTGTACCAAATTGAGTAACTTACGGAATCACCAACAAGGAAGCCAGACGGATTTTTCGCCAAATGTTTCTCAAACTGCTCTAGGATATTTGTGGCTGTTTCTTCTCTGTACTTCCTCTTAAATTCTTCCTAATAATAAAGATAACAATATAATTAACAAAAAGCTGCTACAGGGGACTTCCTTTTCTCTTTTTGCTACATCATTATTCTTGTCTATCTGGACAAATAGTGTTCCTGAGAAGTTAACTCGCTTCCAGATACACAGCCCTGTCTGTTAAAATATTATTATTACTGTCTGACCTACATGTTCTATTATTACACACTCCGCAATAATTACTACCAAGAGTAGTAAAGCTTAAATATAACTGCAAAGAAACATGGCAGTTTTATATTTATGTAAATCAATTCAACGCGCTGGCCTGACAACAATAACAAATTGAATGTAAAATCAATAACTTCTGTTTCGATCTGGTTACCTTTCTCACATCATCCTTCTCGTACAGGATCTGAACCATTGGTCGTAACAGGTCCTCCACCAAGTCTACAAACATGTCGACGGTCGCTTGTTCGAAGGAATCTTTGCCACCGAAACCTGTGACAACAAACAGAGTTATGTTAGCTGCATGTACCTGTATTCAGTTTCAGAGTAGACTCAGTAGTTTACTTGCCTCATTGAGTGTGTTGAAGGGGTCTCTTCACGGGGCTTTTTGTCGGATTTTATTTAACTCTGTTTTAAGATTTGAGAGTTTCCGTCTGAACATTGAACAGTATTCTCTTCTACTGCACACTGAATAGTGTGTACAAAGAAAACACATAAATAGGAAAAACATTTCTGTTCTTTCCATATATCCCTTCAGCAAAGTTTTTAAACAGAAGAGGAACCTTGCTCATGATATCTTTTCATAACATCTTCAGATGAGGTAGAAATTTGGAATATTGTTTGTTGTACTTCAACAAAATGGAACATACACCTATAGAGATATAATAACTCCCGTATTTTTGTTGCAATCCAATTGATCAACTTATTTTAAAAGAAATTCCAATGAATAGTATATTCGTGTTTATTTAGCATTTACACACGTACAGAAAAAATTGAAAATAAACCAAATTAGAATATCATAAATTCCTAAAGCATAATGAAGTAATTTAAGTCGGTTAAAGAAAAGAATTAGACAAAAGGACAAAAACTGAAATGCGGAATGAAAGCCTTATACTTATTATTGTCAATATTCTTATGGTTTAAACAACAATGAAGTAAATGTATTTTGTGTGGGGCAAGATGCTTTAAGGTATAAACGAACATACAGCACTTGCATAGTTGTTCTGAGATTCCGAATGACTCACGCTAGATTTATGTAAACTAGTGGCGGTATGTCAGAAAGTATCGTCACGAACATTTAAGACAGGCATTGTCACGAAGGGATTAGATGGCAGGACCATCTCAATGTGATAAGAGACACTCAGTTCAAAACATACAACCCCCAACTGTTTATACACCATTTCTGAGCGTGCCTTATGGTGAAATTTATGTATACGAAAACAGTTTGTATGGATAGCTGGAAGGTCGTTTGTCTGGTCGATTCAGCCCGGAACAATGGTTGCTTCGCGGCAGAGGAATAAACTGTTTTGGTAACTAACAAAATATAAACTGATATGTCTTTATAAAACTTTCTCACGGGGCCCTTTCTCTAAAGCCCGATGACCCCACATGACCCCTAGTTCAGTGAGATGGGAAGAAAGGATAAATAGCCCAATCCTCCATCTATCATCACAAAGGAATTACAGCGATAAAGAAAGAAAACAAATCAAGAGGCACCCGGTAAATAAGGAAAATGACGCCATGTAGTTGTTGTTTGTAATTAGTTGTTAATGAGTTGGTTGGTTATCGTCTGTCTTACTAACGTCTGAAGGAACTCTATGACACCACTTGACCTCAGTACCCTGAACTCCGCTCCATACACCTATTAAGCATCACAACAGATATTTTTTAAACGTACAGCTAAGCTAAAGACCTATTTTTCACAAGTAAGTTGCATTCGATAAAATCAGGCGAATAGTGTTGTGAACACTCAAACATGCACTCAATGACACAGGCAGGTGTCCGATCCAAATCAGGGATTTAAGGTTATTTCAAGACGTATATCTTGACATTTAACACATCATTTTCTGTTGATATCAGTTCAGATTAAATACACCCAAAGTTCGTTCAGCTTGAATGCATTTCATCTCCTCTATTGTATTATATAACGGACTGAATCTTTCTCACTGAAACCCTTTTCTACATTTCTCATTAAGAGCTAGGAGAGTATAGATTGAGTGTACCCGGTGACATGCTTGTAGAGTGAATGTGGCCTGGAGTATGTTATAATTGTGTTTTTGTGTGATATCAATCCAACCAGACTTCAAGTCTAACAATTTAACGTATTGACACAAAACTACCAATTGCATGAGTAAATATAAAGCACAAAGACTGGCTGGTTAAGCACATGTGTCAATAACCTAGGTAAAGGCATAAGTCACACATCTAAATGAAACATATTCTTAGCCTTTCATATGAAAACGTTCAAAATAAAATAAATGAAATGGTCAAATTGAAAAGAGGCGCACCAACGTAATCATTGTGTGATCTTTACCAAACAATCTGTTTAGTCTATTACAAACACATTCAACGGCGTTCCCGACAGTGCTCCATGGCATGAATATTGATTGCAAAGATAATCAACCGAACACATCATCAAGGAACCTTAAACCTAACCCAGGCAAACCAGTGGTTGTCCAAACACTTAATGATAATCAACTGAACACATTATCCAGGAACCTTAAACCTAACCCAGACAAACCAGCGGTTGTCCAAACACTTAATGATAATCAACCGAACACATAATCCGGGCACCTTAAACCTAACCCAGACAAACCAGTGGTTGTCCAAACACTTAATGATAATCAACCAAACACATAATCCGGGCATCTTAAACCTAACCCAGATAAACCAGTGGTTGTCCAAACTCTTAATGATAATTAACCGAACACATCATCCGGGAATATTAATCCTTACCCAGACAAACCAGTGGTTGCCCAAACACTTAATGATAATCAACAGAACACATCATCCGGGCATCTTAATCCTAACCCAGACAAACCAATGGTTGTCCAAACACTTAATGATAATCAACCGAACACATAATTCGGGCACCTTAAACCTGACCCAGGCAAACCAGTGGTTGTCCAAACACTTAATGATAATCAACTGAACACATCACCCAGGCACCTTAAACCTGACCCAGGCAAACCAGCTATTGTCCAAACACTTAATGATATTCAACTGAACACATCATCCAGGGACCTTAAACCTAACCCAGACAAACCAGTGCTTGTCTAAACACTTAATGATAATCAACCGAACACATCATCCAGGCACCTTTAACCTGACCCAGACAAACCAGCGATTGTCCAAACACTTAATGATATTCAACCGAACACATAATCCAGGAACCTTAAACATAACCCAGACAAACCAGTGGTTGTCTAAACAATTAATGATAATCAACCGAACACATCATCCAGGCATCTTTAACCTGACCCAAGCAAACCAGTGGTTGTCCAAACACTTAATGATATTCAACCGAACACATAATCCAGGCCCCTTAAACCTAACCCAGACAAACCAGTGGTTGTTCAAACACTTAATGATATTCAACCGAACACATAATCCAGGCCCCTTAAACCTAACCCAGACAAACCAGTGGTTGTTCA
>JAVFBZ010203956.1:0-13583 GCA_032466195.1 Katharina tunicata
TTCGTTTAACATCAGGTTAATGTTCGTTTAACATCAGGTTAATGTTCGTTTAACATCAGGTTAATGTTCGTTTAACACCAGGTTAATGTTCGTTTAACATCAGGTTTATGTTCGTTTAACACCAGGTTAATGTTCGTTTAACATCAGGTTAATGTTCGTTTAACACCAGGTTAATGTTCGTTTAACATCAGGTTTATGTTCGTTTAACATCAGGTTAATGTTCGTTTAACATCAGGTTAATGTTCGTTTAACATCAGGTAATCTTTTTCATGCAGTCAATCTCATGAAGGGTTTGAGGGTTTGGGATTGGCTGATTAAAAATCTCAATTTTAAAGCTTCTAAAGTTTCCACAAAAATGCAAGTTTCAAATATATATATTTTTTTTAAATAACAATAATAATATTGAAATATCTGTATCTGTTTTTAATTTGTTGTAAGCAAGGAAAATTTGTTGATAGTAGAAGACACTAGGTCAATATTAATACTTACCAACGGGGACAAAGACAGTCTACCATACGCTCAGTGTCCACTATTAGTCACAGCATATGTTTCAACTTACTTGATCAAGTATCTTTTTATCATTTATGCCAATGCTTAATTCATAGTTCAAAAATAATGGGGATATCACAATACCATTAATACTACCCGATTGATTAATAGGAGTGAAAAAGTGGGAACTCCATCCTGTTGTACCTTAATGGTTTATGCTAGCCCAGTAAACAGGACCTGGTAATGCTATACCACCCGGTCCTGCTCTGAAAAACAATGCGAATAGCTCTGGTGAAAGCATGGTCACATAATTGCTCAAGAACGACAGTTGAAATGAAGATAAAAACAACGATACTATACCATGCACGCCCGAATTTTATACTAGAGGCTTCCGTCACTTTTATCCTCACAAGCCGACAGTTCAATTCGTAACTCCGCCATGTCGATTTAAATACTTCAACAATGCATCCGCGACATTTGAATCGAGGCAAACATGGCGGAATTAAAATTGAACCGTCGGCTGGCGAGGATAAAAATTGACGATCATCTCGTTTTGTGAGGATTGCTTTGATTGCTATTCGGAAACGAAACGGGACCTTGTTGCATAGCATAACATTATAGTACCTTTCGAAATGGGGAAGCAAAACAAGCTTGCACGTCTAAGACAACCAGCAACCACATAACACATGCAGGATAAGTCAGGTGTAAGCCTGATGCTGTCCAAAAAAATGTTCAAATTCAGGTGCAATCGACTGCCAATTTTATGTCGTCAAAGAACAAGAGTTATATATAGGGCATGGGATTTTCTCGCTAAATAACTATTCGTAAATAACAGTTATTTATCTAATCTACTCTTACAATTTCCAACCAGACGCACCACGTTGAAATGCTGTTGACATAAAGTTTGCGTCGCTTTGTGTCGTAGGACATATATTCTCCCCTCCCGAATTCTATGGAACGGCACGTTGATATCAAGATAATTGATATAAATGTAATCGAAAATTTCCTATTGACGTATAACATAAAATGTAAAATGTGTGAAATGACACTTACTCATGGCTTACGGGACCATTTATATAGTAAAACGGTTTTGAAAATGCTGAAATTTTCTTTACCAAGATTTTTTAAGAATGTTTTTATTTGTTTGATTGGGGTTTAATGTTGTACTCAAGAGTGTTTCAATTACATGACGGCTGGAAAACCAAGAGGAAACCTCGTAAAAACCACCCCGCGAACTCCTCAGCCACCGGAAAACCTCAGGTTATGCACAGAGTGAATCGAACCTACAGTGGTAGGCCTACAGTGAAGAGGACTCCTTAGTCCAACGCTCAACCAAGGAGCTACGGTGCGGTCCCGATTTTTAGGTATTGGATTTTCTAGTTATCTTCAGTCCTTGAGGTATAAAATGACGTGTGTAATAAAATATAATTTTTCTATGTCTGAACTTCCCTTCAACAGGAGCCTCCATTCACCATGATAAAAGACGATCCCTCCGCTTCCACGGTAACTAGATACGAAGGTTTCCTAATCGATATCTTGGAAGACCTGAAGAACATTCTGAATATTGATTTTGATATCGATCTGGTTGTGGATGGAAGGTATGGATCCCGAACAGGTGACGGTAATTGGACTGGCCTCATGGGTCATTTGGTCAGAGGGGTAGGTTTAAATTCCAACATATATACCTAAATTAAGTGTTTGTAGAACGGTGGGATATGATATATGACTTTTTGAAATCATCATGTTATACCCTAATAGGCCTATATGATCAGAATAAGTATAGTTAGGGGGGTTGTGTTTATAGTTTTGGTCGAGGATGTCATACCTCATAGGGAAAAAAACTAAATTTGCAAAAGCAGCCAAAATGACCTTAGACTTATAAATAGATTTCCTAGTTTCCAACACACGAGAAAGCGATTTTAGCCACCATCTTCACAAGTTCCAAGTGCGGGTGACTAGAAATAGACTTGAGTTGTTTTAGTGTGTGTTTGCTCAAGTGTTCACCATGTGACTAGTAGGCTACTATTTCAGTGTATCAGTGTTTCTAGCTCCTGATGTGTTTCTCTCTCTCTCCGTGTTATATATATAGGTCATCAGTGGGGGCGTAACAATATATCGAACGATTATTTTATCACAATATTTGTTGTCCGCAACTATCGATAGTTTTTTTGGTTATGCAATAGTCTATCACAATGGTTGAACCAACTATCGATAGTTTTAATAGTTGATCTCTTCCCGGGTCGTTCTTATATTTTGTTTTGTGCTTTGTTTTTAATTCCAATCCTTGGTGAAATAATGGGAAAAGAGGTGACGTTAGTATTGTGTATCATATCATGAACTGTACGTGGCATTACATTCTAACGGTCCGGTGATACCAATAAACATAAATAAGGGTTACTATACATACTCCCAGTGGCGGATTTAGACACCCCCTCCCCTTTTGGAGGTTCCTAAAAATATTTTCCTTGGCCAAAAAAAGGTTGTAAATAGTGTCAGAGAGTGTTATCCCTAAAAATGAAAATATTATTGGGGATCACTTTCTGCTTTCTGCAAACCAGTTTGATTGCATTCAGCGGAAAGAACCGGAAAACGCAACATACGAGATTAACTAATCCAAACACTACTAAATAAAACAACGCAATCGTTTTCAGCTAGGTGAAAACAAAAAAAAAATTAAACTCAAGCGCTAAAAACAAACAGTATAATAAAACAGTATGCCGCCTGTGGGACACAGTAAGTATATGATTAAACTATGATTACCTCTTATTGTCAAATAAAGGGTTTTCAAACTTATTTAACGAAAAATTAAATCATAAAGATATAACTAAATATGCCAGTTTACAATGAAAATCACTTGACTATGTTTACATGTATCTATCAAAATCTGGTCATTTATCTTTTAATTTAAAAAGAGAGTGATATTCATTGTAAAGCACAAGCTCGTGTTCATTAATCGTTTTCTTGCATGTTACATTTGTTCCCGTAAAGTCGTTTCTACAACTGGTGAACAGCATGTAAATGTTCCCTTATCCAAAGGTCAGATGTTATTACTGGTTTATGGTTTTCGTTGCAGGAGGCAGACATTGCTGCGGCCCCCTTAATTACCATATCACGCAGAGCTAAAGCAGTTGACTTCACACAACAATACATGCAAGCTGGACCCCAGATACTTATGAAGAGAAAACAGAGTGTTACAGTCTCTCATTTTACTATGTTACTCCAGCCTTTATCTGCCGGGGTATGGATTACGGCTCTGGTAGCTTACGTCATTGTCAGCTTAATTCTCTACGGCATCTGGCGCTGGAGTCCTTTCGAATGGGGCTCCGTGGCCCCCAGTTCTGCCCCAGAAATAAGACAGAGTTTTAACTTACAGAATAGTTTCTTTTTTGCCTTCAGTGCTTTTATGTGGCAAGGTATGATAATTCAGAATACCCAAGGGTGTTGATATTTTGGACACTTATACTCTTACTGTATTTACTCTTTTAAATCAATTGTTCAAATTTAAACGATTCATCGAACGTCTTCAGCTACGAGCGATAGCTTCAAATTCTGTAGCGGTGGTTTCTGCCTTGATTTCGTCTAGCATTAATACCGCAAAGACTTCATACAAGGGGAATAACGTAAAGTACCCCACTAAGACCAAATATTACTAAACCAGAACCTATACAGAATAATAATGATCAAGCAGAACCCATACAGAATTATTATTTAATAATCAACTGGAACCTGTACAGGATAATAATAATCAACCAGAACCCGTACAGAATTATTATTTAATAATCAACCAGAACCTGTACAGGATAATATTAATCAACCAGAACCCGTACAGAATTATTATTTAATAATCAACCAAAACCTAAACAGAATAATAATAATCAAGCAAAACCTATGCAGAATTATTATTTAATAATTAACCAGAACCTATACAGAATAATAATAATCAACCAGAACCTATGCAGAATTATTATCTAATAATCAACCAGAACCTATACAGAATAATAATAAACAACCAGAATCTGTGTGGAATTTTGATTTATTAATCAACCAGATCCTATACAGAATAATACCAATCAACCAGAACCTATGCAGAATTATTATTTAATAATCAACCAGAGCCTATACAGAATAATAATAATCAACCAGAATCTGCGTGGAATTTTGATTTAATAATCAACCAGAGCCCATACGGAATTATTATTTAATAATTAACCAGAACCTATACGGAATAATAATAATCAACCAGAACCCATACAGAATTATTATTTAATAATTAACCAGAACCTATACAGAATAATAATAACCAACCAGAATCTGTGTAGAATTTTAATTTAATAATCAACCAGAACATATACAGAATAATACTAAACAACCAGAACCTATGCAGAATTATTATTTAATAATCAACCGGAACATGTACAGAATAATACTAATCAACCAGAACCTATACAGAATTATTATTTAAAAATCAACCAAAACCTATACAGAATTATAATAATCAACCAGAACCTATACAGTATTATTATTTAAAAATCAACCAAAATCTATACAGAATTCTAATAATCAACCAGAACCTATGCAGTGCTATTATTTAATAATCAACAGGAACCTGTACAGAATAATAAAAATAATAATCGTCCAGAATTTGTGTAGAATTTTGATTTGATAATTAACCAGAACCTATACAAGATAATACTTATCAACCAGAACCTATGCAGAATTATTATTTAATAATCAACCGGAACATGTACAGAATAATACTAATCAACCAGAACATATACAGAATTATTATTTAAAAATCAACCAAAACCTATACAGAATAATAATAATAATAATAATCAACCAGAATCTGTGTAGAGTTTTGATTTTATAATCAACCAGAACCTATACATACGAATACTAATCAACCAGAACCTATGCAGAATTATTATTTAATAATCAACTGGAACATGTACAGAATAATATACCTATTTTTAACCTATACCTGTATTAAATAAAGGTTAAAAAGCAAAACCAGAAGTCGAAAGTCCAATAGAATGGAACACTGTGTAGCTCCATCTCTTTATTTAAATCTCCTTAAAGATTATCTTTAAAAACATCTTCTCCAGTCCGCATGATGCTCACTCTCATTCTATTGAGTTTTGATGTTTATGCTCTTTGTAAGTATATTTGTGTGTATTGTATATATATAGTACGAGGCTCCCTGTTTGTATTGTACGTGGTATTTAATTTGTGTAACATTCGTTGCAGGTAATCCGTCCACCCCACGTTCCCTATCTGGTCGCTTAGTGACAGCAATGTGGTGGATATTTACCCTATTCATTATCGTGGCTTACACGGCCGCTCTCACTGGTAGATTTGTCATCAAGGCAACTACCTCCGTCAACGAAATCAGAACATTTGAAGATTTGGCCATGTCAAATTTAGACTATGGCATCGTGGGAGGTGGGAAAACTGAATTTTTGTTTAGCAATTCGTCGAACCCCATCCGGCAGAAAATGTGGCAGAAGATGAAAGAAGATGGCACAAGGTCGCCTTCATCATTTGTAAGATCCAGCAAGGACGGTGTGAAAAGAGTGCGTGAATCTAACGGCAATTACGCCTTCATCATGGAGACCCCATCAGCCGAGTATCACGCGTCAATGGAGCCTTGTGATTTGATGGTGACGGGCGAGCCTCTGACAGACGATGGTTTTTCTTTCGCTTGTATTAAGAACTCTGGAATCTGCGGCAACCTGGACCATGCCTTGCTCACATTAAAAGAAACAGCTCGACTACATGATCTACGAAGGAAATGGTTTGGTGGTGTGTGTGCCATTGAAGAGGACACTAAAACCTTCAACCCGTTTGTATCCGTACCAACCACCCTATCCCTGCAGGATACTTCTTTTGCGTTTATCTTGCTGGCTATCGGGGTAGTGGTGTCCTTATTGGTATTTGGTCTGGAGATTTTCTTGAACAATCGCGGAATTTTGGTAAGTGTTCCTATAATTATGTTAAGTATTAGTGCAATGAATCCGCCTGTGACACAGGTTCAGTGTTAGATGACTTTTAAGTTAGCTTGGTATGTTACGCCGCAGCCTTTTCATTATTGTCCACTCGTGAACGACGGTTATGCGTTCGACATTTATTAGGAGATATACTTTCCTCACCGGTCTGTAACTATGGAACTAAGTGAGATGACGCGAGCACGCACTACGAGCGCTTTTCTCCTCAATACGGTCCGACCGATGTTGGCTGATAAATGCAATTATGTATTTCTTTAAAGAAAATATATATTTTTAAGGTAGAGAAAGGTAGAGAACTTGGGTTTCTGGCTAAATGCCGAAATGTTGACTTTGAATCCAAATCCAACACGTGGATCACAAATAGCGGCGAATAGCCCTTTGCACGTGCTACAACCTTAAATTAAGGGCTGTGTTTCTTGGACAGGCCCTGCTGATTTTATTGTATTTGTATCTGAGAGGCTGACAAGTCGAGAGCTCATAGCACGACATCTAAAAGTTATGATGTAATGACTGTGATGATATGTCCCAGATATACGCATCAATATGGGATCAAAGCATCGTTGATATATCAGGCAAAATGTTTTCTATCTAGACTCTGATAGGATACAGATATTTATTACATTAAGCAGCTCGACCTGCGACGATTTCCAGCCGCGAAGACGTATTAGTGGAGATAATTTACTTACTCAAATCGAAAACGATCTAGAAAGGGGGGAAAATGTTGAGAAACGGGATACTGACATTGTCAATCGACGGTCCTCGAGCTGACTCTTCACAGTTGTTCACCATACTCCTGCAACGCAAATCCAATAAAATAACAGCCTTAAACATCAATCAAATAAATAAATAATTTTTTCCGGTGGAAAAACTTTCTTTGGTGAAAACAAGTCACTCTACCGTGCTTTCAGAGAACCAATCAGTGTTAATATTAAGGTTTTAGCAGAAACGTCTGGAATAGTGCCCTCTGGTGGCAAGTGGAAACATCGGCCTTGTTTTAGCAGCGGGTATACCAATCGGCAAAACCTCGCGCGATTTCTCGTTGTTTGGCTGTTATCACTTAGCTCGGCCGTGATAGGTGTATGATATGTATCAAAATGGTACATTTTGTTCGCCTGAAGCCGTTAAACCGCCGTATGGACAATGACCACGTAAGAAAATATAGGGTAATCGAACGAATTCCATATGGCTTTAGACGCACAATATTTAGTTTAGAATTATGTTCTAAATGTAAAATAAATGGAAACAGTGGAATCTGTCTACATTGGCAGTTTGACCAACTGGCTGTGAAAAAGTTCCGGCCAAAATGGCGATGATCGTATCGTGTCCGAGATGATGTGCGCAGGACATTCGATGGTTTCCGTGTGGCGGGTATACTGGTCTGTAGTAAATGTATGTATCAATAACCGCTACGTTGGAGCGTATCTACGGTATCTACCTGGCTGCTTCTACTTAATTTTCTGCAATTTGTTTTCACTCGAGAAAGCTTATTTATATCATTCAAAACTCACAGTGTAATAGCGCCTACACCAGTCATAAAGAAGTGCTTTGGTGTTATTACTATAGTTCAGAGTTGGACATTTATCCATCGGATATATGCTGGACTGTAGCAATTTACTTGTCTCAAAACATTCAGGAAGCAAGTGTTCAGAATAAAGTCATGAATTGCTGTTGGGAATTTGTTTTCGATTCACATTCTGTAACTCATTGCTTCAAAATATCTGGTCGGAAATCACCCTCCGCCTGCCTCCGATCTGGGTTACATGTGAAATTTGTACACCAAAGGCAGGGACCTGAGTCAGTTCCATTCCCCATGCACGATTGTTACAAAATTGTCTTTTAAATTCGATAAAATCACTCATTATTAGTCTTGTGTGCCCTTCACTTCAGCCTTTCTAAATGGTGCAACTTGTAAAAGTGGCCCAATTCATGTCACACGCGGAAACCACCGAACCAACTCGGTGAAGCTCGGGCGGTTTCTTCAAAGAGAAAACGGCAAGATGCCTGCGCTCAGAGACATGTTAGAGAAAGATATATATTGTCAACTTTGAAAATTATTTAAAATCGACAAAAAATCGTACAAAATATCTGTTTGGTTGGTTGGAAAGACAATGTTCTATATTTTCCAACTGTCGTTTGACCCTCGTAAGCCCTTTGCTTTAACACGGATAACTATCGGTAGTGTAATTCTCATCCAATTTCACGTTACATGTAAGTCTCGTTTAATTTTTTAATTGAATTAAGGTTCATTAATCCGAATTAAGAAGTGGAAGGCTATAAACAAGTCGTATACCGTTTTACGACATAGAATATACTAATGAATAAGAATAACGTTTTATTGATTATAGAGATGTTGAAAATGTCAGTTAACCATCGTTTTACTATATACAGGCTTGTATTTGGCTTGATGTTTCATAACAGATATATAAGCATAATGACTTGGTTGTTACAATTAGCTAAGTCTGTGATTATTATTAAATATTTTACTAAGAGAGATCAATAAATCAGCTAATGGTAACTCTTGTCTTCTTGTAGGTTCCCTCGTCGTACAAAGAAGATGAGATGCAAATCCACAACCCCAGCTCACCAATGTAGCTCTATGTCATTATGTTTAATTGTACCTAGGCCTATATTACGTTAAATACATTTTCATAATTTCAGTATTTTGCCATTAAGTTTTTCTGATACCATTTTATTTGTGTATTAAAATATTGTACTATATCTTATACCTTGATTAAACTACATGACAAATTTTCAAAAATTATTATTATTTTATATTTAGACGCTTTTTGTTAGTTGGTCATTGCAATTATTAATGAGATGGGCTGATCGATGTTTAACGCTATAGCGCTCTGACAAAAAGTAGATAGCAGTTTTGCAGCTTTTTCGCCGAATAAAGTTTTATGTAAATCCCAATGTCCGGTTAATCTAACCCTTGAAGCTCTGACCGGTTTCATACCGGAGAAACTAACAGCAGTGTACCGGTAATAGGAAGGTCCCTTCAACAGCAACCCATATCAATTAAAACACTATACTTGTTTCATAAAAATGTATTTCATTTGTAATCCTGTTTTAATTATTGCATAACAGTATGAGTAGGCTTAATAAGACATTGCAAATTTGTTATGCAGACATACATTAAAATGAGACCACACATACAACCAGTTAAACTAAAGCTCTCATAAACATGAATGAAATTTAAAATCAAAGCGTTTTACCGCGTACTTGATAACGGATGATTAGGGTATGTGCCAGAGCTTTTCGCCCAGCAAAAGTTAGTAAGTGACCTATGGATGCAAGGGTAACATTTAGCCTCGTGTCAAATCCATACGGAATGTTTTTTTTCCCAACGAGAAGTACTGTCGCTCTTTAACGTTGGGCTCCCAAGAGTTGTCGTTCCTGACTGTCTTCAGCCAATCGTGGCTCCATGTATCTTCAGTTTTATGGCGGAGATGTCCGAATTTCAGCTCTTGTCTGCATTTAATACGTGTACTCTGTCGTTTGTCACTTTTGAAGAAGCTTGTTTTGGAAATGTCTAAGAGCCTTGTATCTTAGAAGAAACAAGAAGGCATCGGGATTTTGCGATGGAGAATTCAGATTGATGGCTGTTTCGTGTACCAGAGGTAGAGTCGCGCATATGATTCCCGATTGACGTGTTGAAAGTAGCTTCATCATAACGGCGGTTACTGTTCTTTCTCTAATTTGCCACCAATCACCATTGCACCAGAGGATATTGGTCTATTTTCTTTATCATAAAAATCTCTGAAAAACAATATTACATAAAATGGAAAATTATAATCAACTAATTCAATGAAGTTAACTTGGCAAGGATGATTTTAACGAGCTTTGTATAAACAAAAAAACACATTTGAATTATTTCACATCCCAATATTATCAAGAACCCTGTTAAATGCTGACAACTAAGGGTTTCTCTTAGTTGGCCATGAGTGGAAGGATGATAATGAAAATCTTGTTTGTGTATTTAATATTAGCTTGAATTTATACCCGATAATACGTAGGTCCGAAATACATATATAATCCAGTAAGGACTTATTTTGTTTGTCCTTGAATCTAACAGTTGAGATATCCACTCACCCAAATCGTATTTTCCCAGAGTTACCTCTAGGAATGTGTTTCAATGCCTTCTCCAGATTCCTCCTGTCATATGGTACCGCTAACTCCTACCGGGCAGAAAACATAGGGTTACCAATTAGCTTTTTGTGTTATTGGTGCATGACGACGTTCACAAGCATATCACACTGCCATGAAGACTTTATTCCCCAGCAGGTGTTTGTTGGAATATACCGGGAACCACGTAAAACCCACCAGCGGTATACCATGTCTCTCATGAGAGGGGACAATGAGGCTGACATTGCCTTCTGAGCCTTTTACATACTCTTTCCACAATAAATCGTAGAACAGCAGTAGCTCATAATACAATTTTGTTATTCGGTTTTATACTTCACTGATCATTCCGTAACCTCTTCTTGTCACTTTGTTGATTCCAGAAAGTTTTTAGATCTCGAGAAAAATGAAGGCTTCAAGCTTTTTTCTAACCAATTTCTTAGGGGAAAGTTTATTACATTAAGACATTGTCATTTAAATATACATGTCTGTGAACTTCTGAATGGATGGGATATTTTACTTTTTACTTTAGTTTTAAGGTTAAATAGCTGTTAAATAAAATCTTTAGATAAAACAAACTGTATAATATCTCGGTCTCTATACGAAACTAAAATGAGATCATATATACTTACGTCGAGGGCAGCCAGAAATTCCGAGGGACTAACGCTGAAAGTGTTTTCCGTGTCATATCTCTTTAATATGTCAATCAACCGTAAATCGTTGACAACTATATGTTCCTGTAATACTAGCACTGGTTCTTTTCTTCGGTATGGGTCAATGGCCGGTTTGCCTATATCCCCTGAAGCGTTGCCAGACCTGAGCACTGGGCCGTGGATAGCCCTAAAGTCTGGTCTCTTCATCCGGATATCTTCAATCACCCGGAGGAATTCAAACTCCACCGGAACATCCTGATAGAGAGAGCAGAATGAAAGCACACGAACAACAACATTTTCAAACAATTTATGTATGAGTTGACTTTTAACAGCTGTACAAGATAAAAAAAAAAGCAGTAAACTGGTGATAACTCCTAGTTAACCAAATAAATATATAGAAGGAGTCTCAATAACCAAAATAAACAAATATTGCTAGCGACGGAAATGAAGAATAGACAGGCACAACCATGGACTGAATCAAAGCGTGGCTACCTGTAATTCTATATACAGGATTGGTAATTTTACAGAAATTTGTATGAAAACACATTAAAGAAGAAAATAGTAGTGAAACCCTTAGAGTGGCGGATGGCTAAATTTGATATAAACTACCTTAACGTTATAATCTGGTTCACATAAACAAAGAATATAAATTCGGCGGTGTTTTAAGTTTGAGTAATTTGTTTGTGACTTACTGTTAGATCTAGAAGTTGTAGTGAACTACTTTCGTTGTTGTTGACGGCTGCAATTAGGGCAACAGCTCCAGACGTTGAAATCAAGTTATTTCCCATCTGAAACAAACTACACCATATATTTACTCAACCTCACAATGGTCTTCCTTCCATCCGTCAAGTGGCGCATTACTGAGATTGGTTCGTCCTTTCTCTACCACTCTCAAATTGTTTCACTAGTTTTATTTGAATATTAATCATTAACAGCTTGATTGATTCGCTGATTGATTGATATATTGTTTGATATATATTAGTATTTTAGGAGGTTAGATGATTGTTATTGGCAGGTCAGTCGATTGTTCTGTCAGCCATTTATTCACTTCATTCATTTATTTATTGATTTGATTATTTAGTCATGATCTTTCCGCGCATAAATCCTTAAGACACGTGGTTTAAAAACAACTGGTTTACCTAATGCTCTCAATGTAAGAAATATGTTACCTATTCCACAAGGTATGGAGAGTAAATAACATAATGTGAATAAATCGCAGGTCAGCAGTTGTCGACACTACCATGCACTGGAGTGATAATTAAAGCCTTTGCATAAAGCAAAATACCTAGAGGAATATTATATGATTACATAATACCAGAACATACAACCAAACGTTATTTAAGGTTGGAACGTACTTAACAAATATATTAACATCTTAAGGTATTTTGAAAAACCTGACGGGAGCGTTTAAGAGTCCCCAGCATGCGAAAGCCTTCCCGATCAATACAGTTAAATTGGGTGCGGAGATTAAGGTCACTGGTCAAAGTTAACACGTTAGGCCTCGTGATCTGTGATTTTGTTCAATTATTAATTTTTTCGTACAACAGTTATCAAAAATACTTGGCAGCAAGGCTGCCAAAGAGCTCGCCTGTTCCGCCAATGAAAAGGGATTATATTCTTATGGTCTTTAAGGTTACAATGCAAAATTAATTATTATGTCTGTATAAACTTTGTTAACGTAATTAATATGCATATACATTGTACTGCACTGAATATATGAAATCCCTTTTAGTGTCACAGTTAATATCAGGGTAGCTGTTTTGAATAACTGCTTGTAACGCAAATTATGTTACTTACTAAATTGTTACGGTAAAAATATCTTTTGATAAAAATAAAAAATTTGATATCATAGTAGCCCACTAATTATTCCTGAAGTATTTTAGATACGTTTAACTCGGCTAAAATACGATAGAAAAGGCGAAAACGAAAATTGGGAACTGAATGATGTATTTGGTGTTACTGAAAGTTATTATACACTATCACAGAAAAGACGTGGAAATTGAATTATTTAAAAGAAATTACATTATCTGTGAATAAGTTATTCAGTGAATGGGTAAATATAGGCATTTGAGATAACCAGCAAGTTATTGTTTTTGTGAATTGTCTATAGCCCAGTTAATTTCAACCGGCAATTTGGCGAGGCTACAAATCAAATGCGTTCCAACTTACATATGGGCCGAATCCTCTCTTCACTCTGTTGCGAGGGTGCAATAACATGAACAAAAAATAAAACTCTATTTTTTTTTTCCAAATTATTTTCTCTAATCTCACTAATTATTTATAAAATGTTTTAATACGGGCTAACTTTTTAAAA
>JAVFBZ010203967.1:2698-13583 GCA_032466195.1 Katharina tunicata
ATTGAAAGCCACTTAAATTAAACTACTAAGTAAAGTCATGGAGTAAAGCAGAAGTAATGACAGTTCCCTGTGCCAGTCAGGGCAGACAGGCTTTTTAGGTTTCCTTCCTCTTTCAGGTAAATTTTAATATATATCGACAATGGAAATCTATTTCTTCAGTTACATTAATTGTTCAAAGAATCAACTACATTAAATTATTATGTCAACATCTAAACAGTTCTTAATTGATTTTTTCAGAAAATATGCTGTAAAGGCAAGGGGTGATTATAGATGATATTTGGTGACAAATCAACGATAATTAATATTTAATTAAAAGAACTTGCTTACATTTAATAGCCGATTCTATTCTCTCAAATTCCACAAATATCCGGACAGCCTCTTCTTCTATTACTCCAGGCAACTGAAAAAAAAGGCATTCAGAATGACTAATTATATTAACTGCCAAGTTTGCTAGCTGTGCCAGACCATGCTGTTTTGTTTGATTTGTTTGTTTGATTGGTTGCTTGGATGGAGGTATTTTCGACTGATTGCAACAATTTAATTGTCTACTACAGAAGGAGTACCGAGAATTTAATGGGTTGGGAGATGAAATGAAAACTAGAAGTTATAAAAACAATTCATATGAATAATATTTCTAACATTGTAAAGGTGAAAGATTTTTTCAGAAAACTGCAATTTACGACTTGTGTTCAACACAACAGTTTTAGGCCTTATTTCTTCAGTATAACCCTAAACTGAGACATTTCAGGGTATCAGAGTATAAACACAAATCAGGTAAAACCAGGAAAGTGACTTCTTTGTTAGATGAATTTGTACACTCACCTCAAAGATAACACACTTGACCACTTTGCCATATTTAGAACATTCCTCAGCTGTCTCTGGCTGGAGATCATCGTCCACTTCACCTGGACCTACCATATTCTAAAACAACAAAAAACATGATCCATTAGAATTCTTGTTGGCGAAATAGGGTCATTGTATGGAAATAGATGTCTTGAGAGAAAACAAGATTACCCCCTCCCTTCACACATCAACTAGGCCTATATCCAATTACCTAATTCTGTGAAAAATTTTCTATGTTGCACATCTACCTGCAGTGAAAAACATTGTGTATCAGTTTTGAAGTAATATGTTAAATTGTCACTGAAATATGTCTCGGACAAAAAAAAATAACTTGAGACACAGCTTTTTTGTAAAATTTTTGTGAAAATAACCTCTGTAATGAAGACTAATGTACAATCCAATTCTCAAAAAATAAATAGTAACCAAGAAATGGCTAATATAAAAAAACATCAACGAGCAGAAAGAAAGACAGAGTGTAGAACTTACCAATAGCAGGATGACTTTTGAAGGATTTTTGAGCAGATTGACATTTGTAAACTGTTTGGGTTCAGGTGGGGTGTCAACTGAAAACAGGATTCATTAACAGCAATCAAGCAATGCTAAATCACTTTACATTTAATTTGATCCCCTTAAACATGGTTTATCCTCATAACAATCATATTGAACAGTGGAACAGTCATATATTGTTCTCTTCTCAAAAGATCTCAAAACATTGGCAGAAGGTGGCAGAGAATTTAAAAATAAATAATTTACATGTTTTGAAATCTGTAAGATGCACCTGGAAGTTTTATATAAGTTCTGAACGGAAAATATTGGCACTTTAATATATATATATATATAACACATGGATGGATGGATGACTTATCATTTCAGCATGGTTATAGCATATTAGGTTAATTATATGGAAACAGTATTTGTCATGTTACATTAAAAGTCAATGATTGATTGATTGGTTGATTGTTTGTTTTCACTGAACGGTACGTCAGGTAGATTACAACAGCAGTCTACAGAGTAACGCTTACACAGCTTAAGGTTTTTGCTTTGTAGGAATATATAATGTATGAGAATTAGCCACAGATGAGATGTCTTTATTCTGTATGATTTCAATTCAATTACTTACCTTTTGGAATGTCTTTTTCATGTATGATTTTTCCTCCTCTTTTACTGGTTTTCTCCACCTGAAGAGCTGTACTCATTCCCTGTTCAGATTTACCCAAGCCCTGACCTTCCTTGTAGCCATACTTAGCCATGATTTTAGATGCTATAGAACCACTGAAATGAGAAAGCAGCAAAGGTTTAGGCCACCAAAATTAATCCTTTGGTGCTCTAAGTTAACTGACAACAGTTAAATATATTTACATACTGAAACATTGGACTAACTTCAGAAATAGAGGAAAAAAAGGAAGTAATAATAAATATTCATAAAAACTTGGTATTACGTCATTTACTTCATCACTTAGTCTTTTCACCATATAAAAACTGGGAATCATAGAGTGAGCATTAGAAAATGTATAAACCTTGGAAAGTATATTTTGGATGGATATATAGAGAGAGGACCAACCAGTTTAATATTTAAACTGAAAGTAATGATCATACAGATTTGTTGTGTTGATTCTGAAGATAATAGATTTTAAACCCAGATAAAGCACTAAGCAATACCAACACTGAATAAAGTTGCTGAACAAATAAACACATATGTTTTTTTTTAAATAAAACAGAGTAAAAGATGTTTGATTATGGTTTTGCACCTAAATTACGTTTTTGTATCACTCATATATAAGTAAATGCCAAAATGATGGACACCAGTCACTCATTTTTATAAAAGGATGGTATGCAGAATAAAGCACACCTAAGAAATTTGAGGACTGTTTTCCGCACACCTAAAAAAAAGTGAAAATTTGATCAAACATAAAAGTAATACTTGTGCTGTTCACAAAATTAAATTGACAATACTTTTGTTATCTAAGGATAACTTTTGCAGCACTAGTATCTCACTACCTGGCTGTGATCATTTAATGTGATGGCAAAGGTACTTAAGTATGTACTTTTAAGTCTTTAATTTCAGTGTCAACAATTGTTGCATTATTTATTTCTAAACCTGGTGAACCTAAATCGTAATCCTAAAAACATTCATGCCTTTTCGTCCGTGTCAGTTTTAAATCCAATAATATTTTCCCCCAAATCCCATCGCTTAAATGTAGACAAATATTGAATTCTCTCGCTAGGTGTAATTAAGTGAAATTTGTACCCTGTTTACGTGAAATTGCCGATATAAACTGTAAAACAGTGATAAAATGCCAGAAACTTGTCGGTGAAAGATTTAAGCTTGAAAATGGGTGCCGTAACTATGCTGATGTGCTCTACATGACGATTGGATAATGTGACCGGAGTCTATACAATCACACAACGCGATACGATATTTTTTCAAGAAAGGTACGAATCTATGTTAGAATGTGTGTTGTTGTTGCTGCGAGTACCAAATTGATAAACGTAATGTGTGACAATATTTAACACTATAGATCACTTTATACTGGTAGATAAATAAAGAAACAGGACTTTACATTTAGGTGTGCGGTAAATGACACTTCGCAAACAAAAATTAGGTGCGTTTAGATGAGCAAGGCACCCCTTAAAACTGACTGACTGGACCAGGGATAATAGCTTTAACAACAGTTTGTTTGTTTCATTAGGATATAATGCCAGATATTAAAAAACATCTGTCATATACTAGAGTCCGTTGAATACACCCTTTACATCATAGGGGGACAAGTTTTTGTGAACGTAATTTTTGATTGAATGTCAAAATGTAACAACTTATTAAGACAGGTTATAAGTGATTAGAGAGATTCTACCGTATGAACATCATTAGATATCAATCTGTAACTTATTAAGACAGGTTATAAGTGATTAGAGAGATTCTACTGTATGAGCATCATTAGATATCAATCTGTAACTTATTAAGACAGGTTATAAGTGATTAGAGAGATTCTACCGTATGAACATCATTAGATATCAATCTGTAAACATTGCAATTGCAACATACACTTATATTTCTTAAAGAAATGCAAGTTCAAACTGTGACTTTTGAGCTGTAGGGTTGTAGGGTAAGTTTAGAAGAAAAAAAAACAAGAGAAAAGACAATCTGAATGCTTAACACTATGGACAACCAATTTTAATGGGCACCTAATTTACTTCATACAGAGAACAATGTTGTGTAAGAGTTTCACAGTGATATGTCCAATGGTCACTGATATATGGCTAGGGCCAATTTGTTTTTTTTTATAGCTTATTTGCATAATTTATGCGGATATTTGTTTAATTCCATAACTTTTTTTTTATCTGAATATGGAGACAAATGTAGTATCCAATTTCAAAAGTCTAAGATAAACATCTAGTAATTGAGATAGGTCTAGGACAAAGGGTTCGACACAACTTATTTCCATGATTCATGGAAATTTGCTGAATTACAAGAAACTTGTTCTACATGTATGTTGCCAACTTGCCAACTCAGATTTTGTTTTCAAAATACAGCCCCGATTTGGCATAGACAAACAATTTTAGTTGCCACAAAATTTTTGAAATTTTCAAGGAAATTTGCATAAATAGCATCATCAGAGTTTTATGTTGCACATATATACATAGATAGAAGAATGTTGTGTAGGAGTTTCAAAGTGATATGTTAAATTGTGACAGAGAACTGGCTCTGATCTCAGTCTGTCACAAAAAAAAAAGAGAACAAAACATGAGGTTTGGCATATTTAGTATGTTTGATAAATGATGCACCTTTGAAAGCAATTTAAAATGGCATTTAAGAAAATGAATCTTAAAACTATTCTCTCATGAATCTGAAGAAAGATTTCATCTAAAAAAAATCTTGTAATTAATAAGACCATGTTAAAAAAATTTGAAAGAAACTCAATAATAATCAATGCACTGGACGTAAAAACGCCCCAAAAAAACCTGAAGTGTAAATTCAAGTGTATTTACAGAGTATGAAGTCATGAAGATAACTTACGCTAATCCCATACTAGCTCCAGGAGGTGGAGTCCTCTGTCTGTCAGGCATTATTATATCTTCTGTAACAAATAAAGACACAGAGCAGTAGAAATACATCAGGTGTTTTGACATATTGACAAATCTGGACCATATTTTACACTAGTTCTTAAAAATTCCGACCATTGTAAAATTCCACCCACTGCATTGATAAAATACAATAAGATATCTTGAAGGGCAGTTAAAAGGCCTCGCTCGGGTATGGAAACTCCTGATAATTGTTCTACAGGACCTGGTTGCTGAAAGCGGTGTTAACTTCTAACCATTGTTGTACAAGGTCATAATGGACTTCAGAGTATTTGTGACGTTACAAAATTAACCCTGGCTAACCGTTCAACCCAGCGGATCACCAGAGAGCAGGGCATATCTACAGAGTGCAAAGGAAACGTCCAGATCTTGCAAAACACACAAATATAGGGTGATTTGAAATAATCCAGACAGGTTTTTACCACAATTTGAACTTTTCTTCAATCGCCAATAATCAGTTTAATTTAGGTAACGCTTTTTTTTTCAAGTCTAAATCATTCCATTATGGTATAAATCACCTGTAGATGGTGTTTGGGAAATTTTGTCACTTTTTGTTTTAGATGTAGATCAACTGAAGGCCATTTCACTTCTATAACATTGCACTAGATCAGTGAGTTAAGGAAACCCTTCATTTTATACTTCGACAATGACGAGGCTTCAGCAGTCCAAAGCTCAAACAACAAAGACACGGTGCCACACTATAATCTCCACAAAAGTTACATATATAACAAGAGGTAATACAGACCTGGTCCCTTGGCTGGAACCACATCTTCTAGTAATGATGAAGGAGGAGCAATAGCTGCACCAGCACCTGCCATAAACAACAACAACAACATTCTTTATTTATTTCTGTGTTGGTTTGTCCAATAAAGGACAGGAAAGTTGGACAGAACTCCAAGATCCCATCTCCTACTGATAGCTGATAGCTGGCATACAACTCACACCCAGTTTACAGAGGATTGAGTGGATCGGGTCCAAAAGGGCACACTCTAGGAGGCTGTTCTCCAGAGGCTGGTTACACAAAGCCTTCCCAAGTTTACGCACACTCAGTTACTATGACGCCCAGTGTTGAAGAAGGTTCTGTGTCGAAACGATAACTATGGGTTTGATACATCACTTTGTGAAACTGGCCCCAGACCCCTCCATCACACAAGGCCATACATCATCTTCAACATGATACAGTACATGAAAATTATATTCACAAAAGAAAAAACAAGTTTGTAACCTAATTATTTAGTTAAGTGTACCCTTGTTGTGTGTAACATGACACCACAACAAATTGGCTTCCCAATGCACCTTAATTCACCGGGGCACATGAAGCTAACCAACAATCATCTTCAGTTCTGTCAACAGTGGTAACTATGTTTGTTTTGTTCAATCGTCCAAATTACAATGTACTTTAGGTTATTTCACTTCTATTACACATTGTAAATACAACAGGTGATGGAAACCACTCAGCACCATTGGCTATAAACAAAGACGATGATAGCACCGAGAACAGAGGAGAAGACAAGAGCAAAGGAAACTCTCGCCAAACACCCCCCAATTGAATAATCTTCATCCAGATAACAATGACCTCTCTTTGGTCCTCTCTCATAATCTTCTGCTTCTTCTTCCTCTTTTTTCCGTCGTACTCGATCCAGTTCTTTTTCATTTCTGTCCTCATCGTACCCTCCTCTATCGCGTGGTCGTTTTCGCCTGTAGTTTATAAAGTTATGTCTTAAACTCCAGAGAAAGCTATTAAATTCGGTGAGAAGAGCTGTTGCAGCATTTTTTCCTCTCAATTGTCCCATTAATCTTTTTAATTAAATTTAAGGAAAATGTCTCTAAGAAGGAAAATTATAAGAAATTTATATGAAAAAGTCAGAAACGTAGAATACTAGACAGCTTCTGGCAATTTTACTAAAATAGTTTCTCACAAAATTTCACCCTGATAGAAAATTTAAGTAGATTATTGATTTGAGATTTATTTTAAGTCAAACTTAAGGAGGTTATTCTGATTATATTAAGGCATATTATGCCCCTTTTGTGATAGATTTATTTAGTATTCATTTTGAATCAAATACATTACAAAAAACAAATTGTGTAAATTAAGGATTGGTTTAAAATAGCTTTTGGTTTAAATGACTTTATCACGATATTCTAACCAAGTAGAAGTCAATGCACTCTTTAAATAAGAATCAAATATGCAAGGGCATCAAATCTTAATGTTGCCGTTGGCGTTGTATTGCAGCCTGACTCACAGACATGACAGATAAAGTTTGGGGACCTTTATCGGGGACACCTGCAACCCTCGCTTTGGACCCCCTCTAGACATATCCTTGTAAACTGCAACAGGATATTCCAGCCAACCAACTAAAAGAGTTCACACACTAAAGATGACATTAAAAAAACAAACCTATCCCTGTCCCGATCACGACCTTCTTCCACAAATTGTTTTTTATCTTCTTCCCTCTCTCTTTCTTTAACTTCTCGCCTTTTTTTCATAATTTCCTCGTAATCGTTTGGTCGTAATGGATCATACTCATCATTCACGCCAGTTAAGGTTGGTGCTGGCTCAGCAATGAATGGAGGTGGAGTAGTTGTAACAAAGATTGAGGCTGATATCCTCTCCATCTAAGAAATACATAAGAAACTTTCCATTTTTCCAAGTTTAAGCTTCCAAATTGATACTATAAGTACCTTGATTTGTTACTAGGTGTATATTAAACAGTATTGTAAGGTAGATGGGGTCAATGAATTGATTGATTGATAGATTGATTGATTGATTGATTGGTGTTTAACGGCCTGCTGTTAGGTATTTCACTTACATGTATATGATGGCGCTGTATTCCAACAGTAGACAGCGACAATTAACACAACCATGAAATGTATAGTGACTTAAGTGTTTTTGCTATTGGAAAGATAATGTTCCTCCAGTGCTAAGTATGACAGCATGATTATAATCTGGCCCTTGGCCAGAGGGCGGTTCAATGAATAATTAACTCAAAACCTTCATTCTCAGCAGCTATACAGTATCTCTTGACAAAGTATATAAACATATCTCAATGATCATTCATTTGTTTAATTACAGTTTTATGTTGCACTTAAGGTTATTTCACTCATTTAACGGCGTTCCAGCCCATTGGGTGATGAATACCACCCTCAACTATACTGGAAACAGAGAAGGACATCAATGGGCAAGGACCCGACTCAAAACAAGAAACCAAAACAAATCGAGTTCCAAAGGCCTCATGCCTCAGAGATCACTAGAGCACAGTTTACTGGGGTGTGAGCAGGGCCCATGCCTCAGAGATCAATAGAGCACAGTTTATTGGGGTGTGAGCAGGGCCCATGCCTCAGAGATCACTAGAGCACAGTTTATTGGGGTGTGAGCAGGGCCCATGCCTCAGAGATCACTAGAGCACAGTTTATTGAGGTGTGAGCAGGGGTCAGTATGCTCAGGTTTCATATTTCATTGGTTAAAATTCAAAGGTTTCTGTTAATTAATTGGTGGTTATACTAAAGATACCAGAACATATTCAGGAGTCATTACTTTGTTTACTGTGATTCTGACTGTATAATTTGTCAAAGCATAGTAAGTCTGAGAAAAGACAAGATATGCACAAAGTTAAACTCTTCTCTTCAATCTTGGAGTTCCTGCTTTGATCAATTTTATGGTTGAAACTCAGGTTTTTGTTACAATCAGTGGCCAGTATGCTCAGACATTGAATAAAATCTTGATTTAATTTAAAACTCACCTTTCCTGTATGTTGGTTGAACCTCAATTCATCACCACTTCTCTTTAGATCAACCACTGGTGGTAAAGCTGATCCAGTCGGTCGAGAACGACTCTATATAGATATTAATAATAATAATAAACTTTATTTATCCTCAGAAATCCATTCAGCCAATCAGGCCGATCTTCCACAGAGCTGAGATAATAATATGCATACTTACATATACAAAGATAGAGATACATGTAGAATCTAAAATATATACAATGAAATTAATTTATAAAATGTTATCTTTTAATTTAATTTAATTTTTATCATATATATAAGAATTATGGGTAAGTTTAATTAAACCTCTTCAAAGCTACATAAAAAGGTTAGTAATTTTAAACTGTTTGAAAAATGTGAAAACATGCTTAATTCATGAAATTCAGAAAAATAATAAATCTTGACAATGGGCAAAATATTTACTTTCTTATCTTTTCATGCTATTTTGTTTTTATTTTCTGTTAACGATCTAAAGTTTACTTACTTTACTTGGTGGCAAAGATGCTTTCTTGGCTTGTAATTGAGAATGTAGAAGTTTATAGCTTTGCGACCATCCAGCTGAATTAGGGGGAAAAAAAGAGAAAAGAATACTGTGCAGTTAAAACAGAAAAAAATTGACAAGACATAATCGACTAATTAAACCTGATAAATCATCTCATGTTCAAGATAAATTCTCTGTATTAAGAAATAACAGCATATTTTACACAATTTTGCTTGTTTTTTTTTGTTTTTTTTAATGTAGCCTACCAACACTTAGGCCTACTATATAGGCAGAAAAGTTCAAAACATGTTGTTGTTTTTTTTATCTTACAAACAATTGTAGGGAAAACGGTTAAGTTGACCTGATAAAGGTTATTCAAATCTATTCAAATTTATTTCATTCCTGGCCCTACAACATTTTTTGAAAACAGACTCAGCAGTCTAACGCTCAGTAGACCGAGACATGGCACAGACCGATTTTAAAAATTAGAATAATTATCTATAGTTCAGGCAACCATTTTCTGTGATGCTATTACAGCTAACAGCAGTTTGTTTGCAGTGATAGAATAGAAGGGAGCTTCTAATCGAAGGGAACAATAAACCAATGTTACAACTCTGAGTAGAATTTGGTCAACGGCAAATAATTCCTGTCTTAGAGTTTTAACTTGAAGGGCTAGTGACTTGAGTCTTTCATTGATGATGTACATACAAACATCAGTTTTGGTGTCTCCTCCACCAACATCTTTGTCTATTCCCAGTCCATCATATAGAGACATTTTAGGTTCTGAAAATAAAAATTGAAATTAAATCAATAAGCAAAATTGACTTTTGTCAGTATTTATGATTTTAGATAAATTTTATCTGTAACAGTCTTCTTACAATATAAATGATGCATTTTCTATCAAACTTCCTGAGAATTTAAATAGAATCAAAACATTTTTTGGAGACAAAAATATACTATTTTTTAACCTTTTTAACAGGCTTCAACAACAGCGGATACACTTTGGATACATTTAAAATCAGAAATATATTTGCAGTGTTTACTGGAAAAGATATCGCTCAAATAATATAATTTATATTTTCATACTTTCACATAAATGCGTGTACGCCTTAAAAGCAACCTAAAATAACATGAAATTCACTAAGTTGTCGAAAAGCCTATATATTCTGGGTTAAAATCTTTTTTTACTGACTTGTTCTGAAAAATCCGTTTCATCTCTACACTTTGTGCATGTGTTTATAAAAAATAAATGGCGGCTTCCAATTTTGACACGCTGTTTCAATCTGCTGTTTCTAAAATCTTAAGAAGTTGGACGGTTTTGGAGGTAGAGAGTCTCATTATTATTGCTTGTTTCGTCAAGCAGCGAATTAAGTGACAGTTTAATTTTATAACTTTGAGATCATCTACATTCCGAATGTTAGTTATCTTTTCTGAAAATAAGTCTAGGTCTGACAGTAGGCCTACTGTAGGTGGAAGGTTTGTGCCCCTGTGCTCTCTGAGCTAAGGGGCAGCAGGAAGCAGATTTGTACCCATATAGGAAGAGAAACCTTATCATTAACCCACACCTATTACTAGAGACTGTCGACAACAAGTGAAAATAGCGGTAGCGCTTTCTTTCAATCACTGCACGGGCCCGCGCCGTGGCTCAGTGGTTAGCGCGTCTGACTGCAGATCCTCCTTCGATGTACCGAACGGGTTCAAGCCTCCCAGTGGACCTGAG
>JAVFBZ010203999.1:0-13580 GCA_032466195.1 Katharina tunicata
ATTCACAATTAACCCTTACAACTATATGCAGTACATGGAGCAAAGCACAAATTGCCATAAGTTTGCTCTCAGGAATATTTTTTTTGGTTTCACTCATATGTTTCGGATTTAAGTGTCCGCTCAGAATTCTTGACTTTAAATGAAAGCAAAAAATATTAAATAAACTGTTTCGTTAAAACTTTTTTTAGCTTGATTGCATTACAGATAGCCTTGGTATGTTCTGACAACATACGATAAGCTTGATATTGTTGTCCCTGGTGTAACTTTATAACTGTGCCAGTGCCAGGAAACAAGTACACGACTCGTGTCTCAATTGGGAACGATTAATCAGAACTTTATAATATAACAATCTCAAGATTATCAAAATATTGCTTACATTTAGTCTCACTGTGTAAATTGGGCTTAAGGGAAATGTATCAGATTAAGACAAACTCAATTGAGACAAGTTGTTTTTCTGAAAGGACCTCAAATATTTCACAAAGACGTTCATAAAAATGTATTAATTTTTTACTCCCGTTTTGTCTAAAAAGCAAGAATATTTAAAATAGAAGCACCGCCTTAATTTTTGGCGGTTGTGTGTCTGTCTTTTTAGGGTGTGGATGGAGAGGAGTTGAGGGTCAGGGACGGGGTTATAGTTTGCAATAGGGCCTGTACATCTCCGGGTACACCTTCGAAACTGTAGCGCTCTGTTTTGAATATTGATCATTCAATTGGTTTTGGTTTAGCCTTAGGACCGGTCGGCATAATGATCACCTTTTTAACTTCCCAGTTTATGTTATATCTAACAAAAGTAGCATATACCCAGAAGTGGAACAAATCTCGTGAAATCAGTTGCATCACATGATGTGACTTACAGGCCCAATACACTTGTCGGATTAAATCAAATCAAATCAAATCAATCTTTATTTAGGGTCGGGGTTTCAAAGAAAAAAAAACATTAGCAACAGGCTACTTATGCCGACAGTTGTAAGCCGTAAAATATATATATATATAATTGATCTAGAACATTGAGATAATTTCTCGGCTTTAAGTAGTCGATATCCCTGTGCCAGTGTGATTACTCTTGATAAAAAAATATATATATATATATAATTATATGAAATATAAATAATACAAAAAAATTGATATATTTGGTTAGTTCTATAGCTTAGCGCTTTAGTAACGCATGAATTATAGACATACGTTTTTTATTACTAAGTTTTCTTTTAAACGATTAAGAATCATGCGATATTTGAGTCAACAGTTTCAATCTAATAGTTTAGTTGCGAATTTAGAATGTAATACTTAGTAATCGCTTTCTTTGTGACAATTGAGAATAATTAAATCAATATCCAAATTACAAACTTTAGACCATATTCCAAAATGTTGAATAGGTCATTATGACTCAAGTCAGAAATGGTTGCTATTTAGTTATTTCAGTTTATGAAAAAAATAAGTTAGACTGAAAATTGTTGTGTATGGAATCTCTGTTCACAATGCATTTAACCAAAAGCAGGTAGTTAAATTGGAGGATTCATTGAGCAGCTTTTAAAGAAACTGATTTAGGTGGCATCCAGTATTAAGTTTCACAGAGTTTCCATGAAACAACAACTCGCACAATAAGTGTATTCAGGGAGAGTCCAGTTATTGGATATAGTGCCCGGGAAAACTTCCCCTCTACAAAACAACTTCAAGTCGTCGTTTTTTGTGGTTTTCATTTACTTGTTATATCCCTGTTGGTAAAACCTTGAATCGCTATAGAATCAAACAAAATCACACCAATGTGAATTTATGACAATGCTTATTTGATATTTCAGTTAAACGTTAAAAGTGGAGTTTCTTGCTTGTTGATAAGTGTATATTTAATACGCCTACATCTTACAATCCCGTCTTTCTGATATCAAAAACAACTTACACGGATTAATGAAGAATTTGTTATAAATAAGATCGTATTATGTTGAGTTATAAAAACTGTGTAAAGCCGAAGGGTAGGATTTGTTTGAAAGAGAAAATCAATCTATCGGTTGAGTCTGATCTTACGTCTAATTTACGTGCTGTTAGATTTTCTTGTCAAATCCATGTTTTCCTCTTATCCATCAACAGAAACTATATAAAGTTACCCAATCATCACAAGAATAACACCTTCTGAACAAAAATCTGTTTTGGTCATAATGGGGCTCTTTTTAATGTGTAAATACGTAACAAAAACGTGGAAAAATTTTGATACCCTAGTGTTTGCTCAAATGTTACAGCACTTTATTTAATAAAAAAAATTGATTCCTAATCATTCCAGTTATTTCCGTATCTGTTAGAACAGTGATTTCTTTATCTCTCAAAAGTGGTTTACGTTGATATTAGATTATCGGTATTGTATTACAGCGTCTGTAACAAGCACTAATGTGTCTTCAAAAGATGTAAATCCAATTGCCAAAAAAAGAAACGAACAAAAATCACAAAAAACGACCTAATGAGATTAAGTCTTAAAAGTTATTTGATTAAATACAACCATTGTGCTTTGTGTTGGCCCAGATATATTTGCAGATAATGTTGTTAACGCTGTCCACTGAGCGAGTAAGATTGATTTACGTAAATCATCTAAAGCAAGGTTTTGGTATTTCTCATTCAAAAGGTCAAAATTCCTATTTGCTGCACTTAAAGGTCTTTGTATTGCATATATGCCTAATATAATGCATAATAGCTGCAGAAACGCTAAACGACTTTTTCGCTGCATTCGAGCCTTGTACAAATAAATAAATTAGGAAACATTAACGGAATCAAATGACTTGGATGGGGAATAAATCAGGGCCATAGAAATTCATAACTGCCATAACACATTCGACTGAACATGCCATTCTAAGCACATTGATATATCCCGAGTTTGAAGTAAACACTGCTGTTTTGTCGGTCAAGGACACTTTTTACTAATTGATAGCTGATTCTCAGTTTGATATAATAACCTTTCTGAAAACTGTTTTAGATTTGGCTACAATATTTAGTTATGGCGTCAATATAAGCGCTGTGATTCCGTTAATCAGTTGTTATCAAAAAGAACTTACGCGGATTAATGAAGAATTTGTTTTAAAAATTAGATATTAAAAGTTATAAGTACTATTAATCAGTTGGATTGAGATTCTAGTATTAATAGATTGTTTAATATTGGCGACTATCAGTTCATACATACAATAAATGTACGATTTATTCCTCGCAAACAGTATTCTGTATAGTTCAAACAGTATTGTGTATACTGTTTAGTTCAAACAGTATTTTTATTGCAAGACAGAAACTGGGATTAATGAACGAGCATTGTCTATATAGACATTGATCCAATAAAATATACATTTAAGCCATAATAAAACAAAGTACAGAAACGACTTTATCGTATCAAAAGAAAACTGATAATATTGAAGTAAAACGGTGACATTAAAGTATAGTATGGATAAGGTGCGACTATGCGGGAGCATCGATCATCTACAATGCAGAAGCAACATTTTAAATCGGTAACATCAGAAGTGTAATCAAGCTAAAATATTAGTCTGTGTTTATATTTTATACTAACAAAGCTTGCATAACATTTGGCTTTAGTTGACCTATATAGTAAATTCCGATGATTTTACTATTGTGCAAGTCATTATTTATTATCGCCATTCAGAGAAAATTTTAGGCTTCTGATTGGTCCATGCAAGGGACGTACAGCACCGTATTTAACATACAAATGGGGTATATTTTGCATATACCGACGGAGTCAGGGCGTCGCGTGCGTTTACCTAACAACCCAGGCCGAGGTTATAAAAGTCCTTGTCTACTCAAGAGAAAATATAGTTGAATAAGGTTTTGGATGGGTTTAAATGCGTTTTAACATACCCTTTTCGATTCGATTTTGAAAATCAACACTTTATTATGAGTCAAACTTGTTTTCCGTGACATGTAAAAATGCTTTCGGAGCAGCCGACAAAAACAATGTAACGTCTTTCTACCTCCTACACTGAAGAGCTCCACAAACGCGTGCTCAAGCGGCTGGAATCTGCCTTGATTTTGTACTCAGCTGAGTGCGTGCTCAACGCGTTTTATAACCACAATTTTTTTCGCCCAACTCAGGGGAGTTTAAAACTCTTCATTGTGATAAATTCGTTACACCCTCTGGCTGGTTGGGTAAACGGGTTAATATTTCCTCTCGAAGAATCATATTTTATAAAATATGATTCTTCTTGAGGAAATATATCCACCCGTATACCCAACCAGCCAGAGGGTTCAACTTATATTGTCTAGAATGTAGCTCAGCCGAGAACAATTATACTCATGTTGAGGGGGATGTGTATCAGACAAATCACTTTGACAGTATTGTTTTTACCTGACAATCTATCACAGGTTCCTGGTTTCTTCAGCTTAATTGGATGTAACTTTATATCTGCAAACTATAAATCATACATTCATTCTATTACCTTCCCGTCTCAGGCTATCAGAAAACCTGATAATAAATCATATGTTCAATGATGTCATAATTAATGAAACAAAAGTATGTGTGTTTACTTGACGATGGTATAATGAAGCCGAATTATATTATCTATACCAGCATGAATTCCTTGTTCGGCGTTTTCTATTTTCTGTGAAAAAATTTTCTCCATATTGTTATGTCCAATAATCCTGTTCTCCGAGATCAACGTTGCATTAAACAACTGGATGCTGGCGAGTTACCATTAAATCATGTTTAGGTTGATAAAGCAAGAGAGAAACAAATAATTATGACAGTAGTATATATTTTAATTCATGTTACTTTGCGTTTATTGTGTGTTAAGACCTGTTCTTTCTGTACTTGTAATGCATGGGACCCATTATTGCGTGTCAATTTCATAATCCCGTTCTCATTATGTTCACCCATGTTATTCAATTTGTTAAAAGCTTGTTTACCGGAGGCGACAAAAATATCGACACAGAAATCTACTTTACATATCGACACAGAAATCTACTTTACATTTTCCAGTGAGAATTTCAATTATTTAAAATTAATTTCTAAATGTCGGCATTTTTGTACAAAACATTAACTTAGGTTGTTTTTTTCTTCAGAGGTGCGTTATCCAGGTTTATTTTGTGCAACAATGAATTTGATCGTCTCACATATATTGATGTTGTCAGCTGAATATTTAACCCTTCAAGATAGCTACACAATTCCCGATGCGTTAACATATGTGTAAGGATAACGACTGGCATAGCTGTCCTTTCGAGTTCAATTACAGACCATACACAGCCCAAATTTTGTCAATTTCCATTTGATCATAATATTCAATATAATTTTAATTTAGAAAATATATTACATTCCTATTAGCGCAATTATTTCATAGTCTACCGTTGGGTTCAAGAAGCGCATCACAACAAAAAAGCTGATATTTCGAAAGAGTGTGCTACTTTTTGTATTATATTGACCATACAACCGACAATACAAAGTCGATATATTAGAAAAAAGCCTTTAAGTTCGATGATAAACAACTATTTTATAACATCAATGTGCAGGTGTTATCCACAGAGGCAAATCCAAGGTGAGATTGTCATGTCTTTTATTTAATGTTAGGCTATTTTCATAGCGATGCCAGACACAATTTACATTAAGTTACTCCTGGTAATAATTATTTGTTTTCACTCACACGTCCGAGATATGAGTGTCCACTCAGTCTTCTTGACTTGACCTAAACGAGAAAAGCCTCGGAGAACCTATTTTGTTAAAACCTAGAAAATCCATTAGCTTGTTTGTCTTACAAATAGTCTTAGTATGTTATGACAACTTACGACAAGCGTTACATTGTTGTCCCTTGGGTAACTTTACCAGTGAGCTTGTGCCAGGAAACAAGTACATGACTGATGTCTCGATTGGGAATGATCATTCAGAAGTTTACACTTTAACAATCTCGAGATTATCAAAATATTTGCTTACTTTTATTCTTACTGTGTAAATTGAGGCGAAGTGAACCGTTTGAGATGAAGACTTAAGTTATTTTACTTAAAGCATCACCAAAACAAATATTTCACAATGATGTTCAAAATAGTCTATTGATTATTGGGATGCGTATTGTCATATATTTGCAGATAATGTTGTTAACCCTGTCCGCAGAGCCAGTAAGATTGATTTTTTAAAAATCTAAAGCAAGGTTGTGGTATTTCTCATTCAAAAGGAGCAAGTGCTATTTGCTGCACTTAAAGGTCTCTCTAATGTATCTTTGCTTGAAATAGCTGCGCAAACGCAAAACGTCCTTTTCGCTGCATTAGAGTTTTGTACAAATAAAGTAATTAGGAAATACTAACGAAATCAAATGACTTGCATGGGGAATAAAAATAGGGCCATAGAAATCCATAACTGCCATAAAACATTCGATGGAAAATGCTATTCAAAACACCTGGATAAATCCCGATTTTGAAGTTAACACTGCTGTTTTGTCGGCCAAACTGCTTACTAATTGACAGCTGATTCTCACTACGATTTAATAACCTTTCTGAAAACTGTTTTTACCCCGTGGTGAACGGGGTCTAGATCTTACTCACTCTCTTGTTGGCGCTTTTGTTGTTGTTCTTGTTGTTGATTTAACACTAAATAAATGGACTATTTCTCTGTCAATAATGTTAGGATTGCTCTAAAAATTGGGCAATATAAACCTGATAGTACTACGCTAGTCATAACGGAGCCGGAATTTTCAATTTTACCATGGTTGTCTTAAAAAGCGAGTTTATAAATGCACACAGCACAAATGTCAAGGCTTTGAGGCATGTATTAATACTACATGCTTCAAAGCCTGCAGCCACATGATTTGTATTTGTTTAAACATGCACACAGCACAAATACCAAGGTCTTCATGCAGGTATTATTAGCACATGCCTCGACATTTGTGCCTGCAGCCACAAGATTCGTATTTGCTGCAGGCCACGGGGTATGTCTCGCAGTGCGGACTCGTTGATTTGATCTCGACATTTATTTATGGCGTCAATACAAGCACTATGATTCAGTTTATCAGATTGATTTGGACTTGAGCATTAATAGAATGTGGAATATTTGAGTGGACAAACTATATAATAATTTCCAAAGATTTTATTATAGTGTAAGTCATTATTTATTGTCTAAAATGTAGCTCAGCCGAGAACAATAATAGGCATGTGGAGGATGATGTCCCTCTTAATTTCTAAGAGTCGGCAATAATGTAGAAAACAATAACTTAAGTAGTTTGTGTTTTCAGAGGGGCGTTATCAAGGTTTATTTTGTGCAACAATGAATTTGATCGTCTCACATAAATTGATGTTGTCAGCTGAATATTTTACCTTTCAAGATAGATACACAATTATTGATGTGTTTACAGATATGTATGTAAAGTCACGTTTTCTTCAGCTTTACTTCCGTACATTCCTGGATGTAAAACCGTTATTTAGTATAGCAGCAATTGATGATATCTATTTTTTTGCTATGTCAACCGTTTGAACTGCATGCTTAAATCTCGTTGTACAACAATTGTCACAAACATACAGTCGTCAGAACAAAGGTGGCAAGTGCTCTGTAGTTAGCTGTTTGAACTTTGAAAATAAATTTACATTGTTAGTCTAACTGCCATAGCTGTAACCAGCCTTTAGTTTTGACTGATTACTTAAGCATCAAAAAGTATGTTTTGGGTGGATTAAAATGTATGTTTATAAAGGTAGCCTACAGCACGAATCTGTGTCTCCCATCACTTACTATAATTTCATTAAAAGCAGCATATGAGAATAAATTCTGTAAACCATAAACGCATCTACATATTATAATAATCTTCGGGACAATCTCGTACATTTTTAATAAATATGTGGTATCTAGATGTTTCAGTGCCTTTGAGTGAAACCCCTAGACTGAAGCTCTCAACCGCATGCACAAGATACACATGTCTTGGACCATAAAGCTTTTTATGAATTAGTTATATCACATATATCACATATATCACATACACCGGAAGATACATGTAGTAGGCTCTGTCAACTTGTGTTGTCCTAGGTTAGCCTGAAAATTGTGATTTTACTGAGATATACAATTGCGAGAAAATTGTGTTAGATATGGAGCGATCTTACATGAGCTTCAGTCTAAGTAAACTACGGAATTCGTTGGCGTACAATTAACAGTATCCATCTACCCAACTCTGCTCACAATATTGCCAATTTTATTCAAACGACGCAGCAGGGACGGTGAGATAACTGATGTTTAATTTGCCCACTTACAATATCACGTCTCCAGCCAATAATCCAAAGCGAATGGAATTCACAAAAGTGGACCGGGGATTCGGTAGTTCACACCGCCTGAATGTTTTTTGTCTAGGCGGAGGTCGGTCTAATTGCGTCTGGATCGTTGTGTATTGCATCCGGCAAATGTTTTAAGACTTTCGAGGGACATTAATTTTACTCACCAAGTCCATCACAAAATCTACATCAACTGCAATAAATGATTTACGAAGTTTACCTTTCCCTTGCTGACATTTAACACACGTCTATCCCCAAAAAGTGTTTCTCTTAGCTCATAAGATCATAGTCGCATATTAACATTAAATCAGGAGAAATATCACGAGCAACACAGCAGGAGATTGACCTTCACCTTTATGACGGTTCCATGTTAAATGCATGAAATAGGGTATGCGAAGTCCCCTCCGTAACAACGCCGATTTGTTTCCGCAAAATGTACAATGTATTCATTAAAGTTTGATAATTTGCCAATAATCTTAATGAACAACAAACAATAGCACCAATGTATTTGAGCTGCAATCGCTTACTACGGGTCCAAAGTACATGTAGTCAACTTTGGCGAAAAACGTAACTGACAAATTTATGACAGCAAAATTCACGCATGTAATAAATAGCATTCATGTGGTGTTAAAGTCCTGACGGGGTTCGTATGGGTCTGGACAAGTTTAGAATTTGATGAAAGGTTTTCACCAGTCATTAAACATTTTAAAAAATTGCCAAGGGCTTCTTAAAATTGTTTTGTTTGGTGTCATGTGAAGAAGTAAATTCTGACAGTCAAATTAAGTTAGACCTACAATTGTACAGCAAATATCAGTTTGAGGAAACTAAGTGAATGCTAGAACCGATCGTTTGCAAAATCAAAATGGCCAGAACGAAAAAGTAATGTCGTGACAGAGAATGCTAAGCTGCGCTGTACGCATCCAGATTTGATAAGGCTGTGGGTGGAAGCACACATTGTTATTATCCAGCCGTCCATGACAGTTAATATTTTTAAGCACTTGTAAATGTATGTTTTTTTTAGAAAATAAACTTCGTCGCTACTGATGTGTGATATATGTAGGATATTATGTAATTATGTCATATTGCAATGTTACTGGTAACTAGCCGATTACAAGGATCACCAATAATCCCTACAAGGCCTGCTCTCGTTTTTTATTGAAGCGGTTCTCATTGATTGTTTTTTTGGTTGATCAAATGTACCGTGAATGGGAGATAGGACCAAGCACTCTATACTATACGACAAACATTGTTGCAATAACATTAATTGTTATGATTGACTGCGTAAATATGTTTTTTTTTACATTGAAGTACCATAAAGAAAGGTAACTTTATGGGTTATACAGATTTACGTGAATAATTTTTCAATTTGTTCGGATATCATGGCAAGGTGGTTCAATAACGAATAGATAATTACAGAGAAAATAGTTTATCCTCGTCTATGAGAAACTCTCCCGGGACAGCTTATTTTTGCTAAGTACAATATAATTTGCTTTCGACCGCCAGGACAACGAATAAACAATTTTTGTCGTTGTATGATAAACACTCTACATTGTCATGCATTTCTTTTTACTAATAATTCTAATAAAATTTGTAAAATATCTAATGTATTACATTAAGCGTGTTATTGGATACTGTTATTCGAAACGAGCTAGCAAACACATCAATATTATCTGTTTAGGCCCAACAGTAGAACAACATAGTAACATAATTGATATATATTAAAGTCATATGTAATTTTCTGACATGGAAAAGTTTGCAGTGAATCATATTTGGGGTTAAATGGTTATCTTACCAAAGTCATTGTGAGTTTGATCAGCGTGTATGTATGCTAATTTTGGGGGACGAAAGAACTGACGAGAAAATGAGCTTGTGCTAACTACGAACTAAGAGTCAGGTTTGCATATCATCGATCAATGCATGGAGTTGAAATACTGCAAAGGACGGATAGTGTCAACCTTCTGATTTGCTTCTGATGATAAATACGATGCAAGCTAATAAGGGTTGTGTTCGAAACAATTACATCATGGCCTTTATTTTCAAAAATTAAGCTTTTCCCTCTAAATTATCAATCAAACACGAAGGTTAAAATCGATCGTTTGATCCTTCAGTCACATTTATTTTGACTTATCAGTATAAGTTAAGAAATTATCTGGTTCCTAAAACATTGCATAGACAAAAACATGTTTTAAAAATGGTCATGGTAATTTACTGCCTTTTTTGGTACTTGCGTGAAAATAACATATATTCGTTGACGTTAAATGTGCATAAGAGGATACTTTTCTGACTTACCCAAGACTTTTGGCGCCTAGACAATACCAGTATGTCAAATTCACCCATTTAATTTACAATAAACGTTTCTCGGACTATAAAGCTCCAATTTACGCTTTTAGCCATTTGCCTAATGTGCAACATTTGAATATTTTCGTGGTGCACAACAGCTGATTTTTACTCTGTTCTACAACGGCTCACGTCGGTTGTTTCAATCACGTCTTCCGAGGCAACTGTTACATTGTAGGTAAATCTCATTTGGATATACATTTAATACAGCTGCACAATACATTACAACCAACCACCCTTTAGACCATCTTGGTCCATTTGTTTAAACGCCTTAATTTTAACACGCTGGTCATTATTGATCTGAGAAAAAGTTAACAGTTTGACCGATTAGATTGCTAGTGAACCTCGCCCAGTCATAAAGCATAGAGTAGCTTGACGTTGAGTGATTTCAGGTATTGTATGATATTTAGCGTAGCTCTTCAAGTAGGACCAACTGTGTCCGGAGCCTCCCCTGCACAAGAGTCATAGGTATTGATACGCTATCAAGAAGAGAACGATTACAATTCTTCGCTAATTTATAAGATAAACCTATATGTTAATACAAACAAAACAAATACATATGTTAAACGTTAAAGTAAAATGATATTTTAAAGTAAAATTTAAGAATGAACAAAAACTCAAATATTGATAACTTAAACTAGAAAATCAGGTCATAGAAATGAATAGATCTATAATAATTTGCCGAGAACAGGACCAACAAATCTATTTAAATATAATTAAAAATCTTTTTAACGTAGCGACACCGCGGTTGTTTGGATGGGAGCCTCCTGTTGCCTTAGTGGTATTTGAGCTTAGGAGCATCAGAAAGCCGATTTGTTGTGGTGTTCTTATTTTCGACCTGTAAGTATATTGTGACGTCTTCTATGTTGCTAGCGTCGTATTTGGTGATTTGCGTCACCGATTGAGCTGACGCACCGTCATATAAATGTAATAAGCTTTAGTAGGGCGTAAAACCTCACTCAAACAAACAAACATAGAGACACCAGATGAGCTAATATGCCGGATAAATGATAAAACGAGGCTATTATTCACTTGTATAAGGTCATTTGTGTTGACGAAAAAATTGTTGGGGAAAAAGTATTCCTCAATTATCTCACTGTTCTGTCGAGGCAATCAGATAATGTTGTTTACGCTTTCCACAGAGCGGATAAGGTTGGTTTGTTTAAAAAGGCCAGGTTTTCTTATTTCACATTCGAAAGGAGCATGTGCTATGTCAGTATTGTATCACGTAATCTGTAACAAGCACAAATGTGTGTTCAAAATATTTATATCCAATTGCAAACAAAAAGAAAACAAGCAAAAAATCACAAAAGGACCTGATGAGATTTAGTAGTCTTAAAACGTTTTTGTTTACCCAGAAATCGATTAAGGATGAAAAACATACATTGTGCTTTGGGGTGGCCCAGATATATTTTCTTTTTCTTTTAAAAGATAACATAGAAGTGTTAGGATATCAAAGACGATCTTCCCGGATAAACAATTTGCTCTACATATCATCTAATTGCGAAATATTTATACGCAGAGCAGCCGAAGAAAAGGTTTTCTCTGAAAGACTGGATCAGTGTATCGGCGATACTGTATCTTTGTATTTGACCTTGATACCGAGCCTCTGGCAATGTACACATATAAATTATACCGCGAGTTTGATAAATGTGATATCCTGGATCACGAATTTGATATGCTAGTTTTTCCCATACTTTGTTTATTTTTTAGAATTGTTGGCAATTTTACTAAAATGCCCTCGGAATTTAGTTGTTTGTTTTAATTTAAATTTTTGTATTTTTTATTTCATATGAAATAAGGATTGGTGAACAGGCAATGCCTATATAGACACCGCTCCTTGTAATACATATATAAACAACAAGTAGTAAATAAGGTATAATACATAAGTAAAACAAAAGCTTGTTAAAATGGGAAACGCTGCTGTCTATTACAAGAGTAATTACACGATATATTCTTTAATAATTATTATTATTATTTGATTGTTGATAAAATCGTTGGTTTTATTAATTTGGAACAAGAACAGTTGTAAATCTGTTTGAGTGATAGATGAAACCGTGCATGCTGACAAGGATACCTACATTTTCATTATGAAATAATTCAGAGCTGTCCCATATCAGTTTGTTTGTTTGTTTGATTGGTGTTTAACGTCGTACTCAAAGGTATTTCATTTATATGACGACGGATTCTCCACTTCTTAATCTGCTCTTCTCATTACGGCGGAAAACCAGGAGGAAACCTCGTAAAAACCGCCCCCGCGATAACCGAAGTCACCTCGTGTGACTCCCTCATATACCTCCGGTCAACTGGGATGCTTGAACCCGTGTGGTACATCGAAGGAGGATCTGCAGTCAGACGCGCTAACCACTGAGCTACGGCGCCTATCGCATACCGCGACACATCGGCAAAATATTGAGGCAAAAACTGCGTTGTTTGTCTTCGTTTGTATGCAAATGAGAGCGACGTACAGAAATATAGTACTTTAAGGAAGAAATGCACCCAATCTTAAGCTTTGTTACTAATTTTTTAAGCATCGTTGGATAGCGAACGGAGTAAGTCAACATACTAGTTGAACACAAAATGAAAACCGAATTCATGACATCGAAAAAAACTGGGTCAATGCGCTCTGCAATGTGGTCACGTGAACAGACCGAACTGGTTATATGTAAGTCACGTCAGACTGGGCTTTGTTGCAACGCAATCAATGTAGTTTTTGAGTTTGTTGTTTTGAGTTTGTGGCAGCCTTCATTCGATTTAACCTAAGTCGAGATTACTCAGACAAATAATATTGCAATATTAAATAATTAATTACTGTGCATCTAACCACAGGCATTTGTATCAATTAGAGTAATTAACATCTGATAAACGGTCGATTACAACGTACGTTGTAGTTGTTCTTTAACTATAATGAAGAGAAGGTAGGAAACATACTTCCCAAGAAGCAGCCTCATCTTGGGAAACTAGGTCAAGCTCAGTGGCTTCTGTGAGATTTGTCATAGCTATTCAAAATGGCCGTGGTAAAAAAATCT
>JAVFBZ010204010.1:0-11567 GCA_032466195.1 Katharina tunicata
AACACCAATCAATCAACCAAAAAGCATGTTAATAAAGAGCAAAACAAAATAAGTTTTGTTCTGTTCTGTTCCCAGCTCCTGAAGGCCATTAAACCCAGTAATATGTCAATAGTCACAAACAGGGTCTGAAATACCGTACACTCTTTTTCAGTGGTTAAGTTTCCAGTACAGAGTCTTTTCCAAATTAATACATATCCATCGAATTATCTAAAGAGAAGTGCTCAAAGCCGATGATTTACAAAATCATTTATTTTTAACTGATTGTTTGTAGGGTCATGTTGAGGAGCTGTGGGGCTTAGCCACCCATCCTTCACAACAACAGTTCCTCACCTGTTCCTACGACAAACACCTGTACCTGTGGGATGCGATGTCGCACACCGTTGTCTGGAGCAAAGATCTTGAGGTAATGTCACGCTACACAGAAAGAAACAAAATGTTACTGATAACTTCATAAGGCATACAATAAGATGTATTGAAAAGGCTTCTTTTAAACCGTCTATCAATCAAAGTCTGTGTTGAAATTATTAGCCAGGTGTTATAATCTCATTGGTGGCTTTTTTTTTATTTCTCCACATTTATCAAAATATATATTTATATATAAATCCCGACAAATGCAGGCAACATTTTCTTTCCCTACATTTATAAACGTATACTTAGATTTAGATTAAGCTATTTTGTCAAATTTTCAAAATATGAGTTCGCATGAATCAGTCATAGTTTTCAACAAAATACTCAGCTGAAAAAAAAATAAAAAATTTTATTCAGAAAGATGTTCAGAATAATTCAACTGATATTTCTCAGTCATATCATTGCCTTTTAAGACTTGGAAAATAAGGGGGTTGAAATATGTATCTTGATGTTGTTGCAGGAACCTTCCCACTGCTGCTGTTTCCATCCCAATGGCAACTTGGCTGTGGTTGGTTGCCAGGGTGGGAAATGGAAGGTCATAGATTTGACCTCTAGAGAGTTTGTGGGGTCAAATAGTGATGGTTCAGAACAGATTGAATGTGTACAATTCTCTCCAGGTAAGTTGTGATTGGGAACTGAATTTATTTCCCAAGTAACAAGTTATTAATTAAATGGCTCTCACCTGAAGATGTTTACCAGTTGACCCCCTCTGTGATTAAAGAACTAAAGCTGAGAAAAACAACTAAAATTGAAACTCCATAAACAATAGATGCAATGCCAGATTGAGTCAGACATGAAATTGTATTTGAAGTTATTTTATCCACATATTAAAGTATATTTCTAATAAGTTATTTAGATTCTAATGTCATAAAACAGTTTATTGATATTTTCAAATTTTATAGCTGGTGGGAGGCATCCTGTACTCTGGTGCCCTCTAATCTAAGAGGCAACGGGAAGCCGATTTGTTGTGGCGTCCGTTTTTGTTGTCCTTTAAATGTACTGTTTACTGTCTTTTACGTCAGTTTCCTTTACCCATTGGGCTGGCGCGCCTTCATATAAGTGTAACTAAGTGTAATTACCTTAAGTAACATGTAAAACACCATTCAATCAATCTTATTTTATTCAGCAATTCATTGGTACTGTGTTTTTCAGATGGTAATTTATTGGCCCTGGGTTCGAGAGATAACATGATCTACATCTACGAGTTCAGCGAAGAAGGTCCAAAATTCTCAAAGAGAGGAAGATGTTATGTAAGTCATATCTTCATTAACGGCGTAAAACCCCAATCAAACAAACAAATAAATTGGTTGTGTTAAATAGTGTCCCTACTCACTGTTTGAATACAATGTCGAAGTGATATACCATGACCACAGTGTTAAACACAAATCAATCAACCAAACACGTCCTATGCATTGTCATATAACAAAAATACACTGTTATTTGACATAATACACTAAGCAAATAAATACATTTTGGATTATCTTAGACTTAGGTCGGTCCATACGGTATCTCATTATTTATTGTTTTGTTTATTTTTGACAGGGTCATTCCAGCTTTGTAACTCACCTGGATTGGTCAGAAGACAGTAGTTATCTTGTAACAAACTCTGGAGATTATGAAATTCTTTTCTGTAAGTTTTTTTAAAAGATAAATCTGTAATAGATATTTACTTTAATTTGAAGTTGTTCCACAGGAAAACAAAATAGTTTTAACAAAAGTTTGATTGGTCATTTTTTTTTTTAAACTAAGCATATGTAAATATAATTACACAGCATGTTTATTGAATCCAGTAGAACCACAAGATAGTTAAACTGTCAGACTAGTTTATGTTTATGGAAGCTTCCTATGCCCTGGTACTTCTCAGTTGGAAATTGGCAACAGGATATTGATTTGTTGTGGCGATCTGCCGTCATATGAGTAAAATATAAACTAAAGCACAACATAAATCTTGATCCAACAGACAAACAAACAAATGTAATTTCCTCTATATCATCTTGATCTTATAAATGATCTTATTTCAATGTCGCACATCTACATGTATGTTGTGGAGGAGTTTCGAAGTAATTTGTTAAATGGTTATTTATTGAAATATTTTTTGTGTTGTTTAGAAAGTGACAGTTAAAAGTATTCTTTGCTTTTTGGGATAACGCTCTCTGATGCTGAACTGATTCTAGTTCAGAAAATTTTGATGGCTGAGATCCTTGTGGGAATCGAACCCACGGCCTTGGCCAGAAGTAAATCACGGCCGGTGACTCCGTGCCTGACTCTGAAGGTTGTAGGTTCGATTCCCGCAATGGCATAGGTTTAAGTCTGCAAACATTTTCTGAACTAGGATCAGAGAATTTTATCCCAAAAAACAAAAATACTGGTTATTTATTTATTGCTACATTTCCAGACACCTTAAGTCATATATGTCTTCTGTGCGTAAATTGCACCTTCCCATCTGTTTATTAAATAATTATAACATTATATTTTGTAAACAAATTTGCGCTTATTATAAACGGTTTTTAAATCTATTAAATTATACAAATCTCTGTAATTTCCTTTTTGTGTATTAATAAGCATATTATGATATATTATACAGGGACATCCAGTGATTGTAAACAGGTGTTGAACCCTTCGGCAATACGTGATGAACTCTGGGCTTCACAAACTTGTACTCTGGGATTTGGGGTTGCTGGTAAGTGGAACATTTACACTTACTTTAGGTTAACAGATAAACTTGTAAAACTTATCTGTTGATTTGCCCACCTATATTAGATATTATCTTCAGAAAAACTTTAAGGATTAAACATTTGACTTTTACATCAGCTACATGTAGGTGCTAGTTTGAGATTTACAATTTTATCTTTTACAATTTTGTCTTGTATTTTAAATGAAATTCTAAGATAATAATATAGATAGTTAACAAATGAATGACTTTTGAGGCACTATCAAAAGCTTTTGTACTGCCAATAACTTTAATTTTTTATTTTTATTTTTATTTATTTTTTCTTCAGGAATTTGGCCTGAGGGAGCAGATGGTACAGATGTGAATGCGTGTACCGCCTCTAACAAGAGACACCTGTTGGCCAGTGCTGATGATTTCGGAAAAGTCAACCTCTATAAATACCCATGTTTTCAGCCAAAGGTATAGTACTCCGTGGGCTTGCTTTCATCACCCTTTGGGGGGAATTTAAGCTTCAATATTTATTTTTTCCTTGGGAAAATGTTGATAACTCAACAAATACTAATTCCTTTTTTGTTGTTTTAAAGAAGCCCAAACTTACTATTTTAGTCAAACTCTTTTAAATAAACATAAACACTGAAAACAATTACAATTTGTCACAAATAAAAGTAAAATAGCTATTGGTTGAGCGGGAGATTCCAGTCCCCTGTTTACTTTGTGGTAATGCTGTGTGTTCTCTTCTTCGGTTACAGTTTCATTGAAGGTGATTTACTTCACAATTAACGACGTTAAACACCAATCAAAACAAACAAACAAACTTCACACTAAGGGCAGTCATATGATCAGACAGAAATAGCCTTTATTAATTGAACAAATCAGAAATATAAATACTTAAAATAAAACAGCAGTATGTTTCCAGATTATATTCATGCTGTTAAACTTAGCACTGGAGGAACATTATCCAACAGTGATAACACTAATGTGACTACACATTTATTGGTTGTGTTGCTGTCTTCCGTGGGAATACAGCCCGTCATATAAGTGAGATGCCCTTGAGCACGGTGTTAAACACCCATCAATAATATATAATATACATAAAGTGTGAGCATGATGAAAGTCTCTTTGAGTCAAGCTTTACCTTCAGTCTATTAACCAGGTAAGCACATTCATGGTCAACTACACGGTGTATTAAATTTCCTGCATTAGTCTGTCTTGGGAATTGCTGGTGGTTGGGTGCGAGTCTCCTGTGCCCTGCTGCCTTCCGATCTCAGGGCATGAGAAAACTGATTTGTTGTGGTGTTCTGTTTTTTGTCCTATAAATTTATGGCATCTACTTTGTTGCCAGCTTCGTTTACAGTGGTTTCCTGACCCTATTAGACTGCCGAATTATCATATGAGGGAATAACCTCAAGTATAGCATAAAACCCAAATCAATCAAAGTTTATGGATTCTTTTCCCAAAGACCATCTATTTTTTTGGCTTGGAGGTTATCTGGCTAAATCTAATAGTTTGTTCTGGAACATAGTGCAGTATTAAGTAAACTATGAGACGATTGCATAAATAATTGTCAATTTTTTGTCCTGTCTTTTCATTTCAGTCATCGGCTCATAGCTATCAAGGGCACAGTAGTCATGTGACCAACGTGGCATTTCTGACTGACGACACACGGCTGATATCAACAGGGGGTAAAGACTCTTCCGTGCTCCAGTGGGAGGTTCTGTGAAGAGACGTCGGCCTAACAAATGCTGTGCTTGCTATCACATGACACTGATAGCATCAGACTAAGTTGCCCAGGGGCATTATAATGCATTAGCAAAGTAACTCCAAACAATGTAGACAAACACATATTGATAGTCTCAATAGTTTGCTCAAGTTTTATTTGTCCCTAGGAGGAGATATGTTCAAGACAGAAAAGTATTAATATGACGTCCTAATGGTTATTTTATAATGCCAAAGTTTTAAGTTCTTGAACATATTTCCTGTTGCCGAAAAATAAATCTTCACCAAAACATTGACATCAATAAAGTTGGTTGAGCTTATCAGTGTGTCAACAAGATTTAGATGCAATATTCAATTCTAGAGTCTGGCATTTGTAAGAAAAAATAAATCCTGGCAAATTTAAAAATTAAAAGTCAGAAAATGTACAGTCAAATTGGAGATATTTATAAATTAAAATGTTAATCAGAAACTATTTTTCTCTACATCTTTATTTGTTCCCCGCTTTTTATAATAAATGTGTTTCAAATCCTGTACTATATATCTGAAATAACGGCTTGGGATTTTTAAGCCCGCATGGACTTTAATTAATGTCATGTTTTACATTTTCTCCTGGTGATGGGTATTTCCACAACAAGAACTGTAAATATGGCTAGATTTCGATACACTTTAAACGTTTGAATATATATATTGCAGAAATGTTTGTTTTGCTTCGTGTTCTGTTTGTTTTAAGTACCAAAAAAAGTTCTAGGTTGAATTTAGTTATTGTCTATAGAATCTCAGAATTGGCTGAAAAAAAAAATTAATAAAAATGGATTAACTTTTGTATATCTAGAAAGGGAATGTTGTCATTTTGTTGTATTATAAAATAAATTAAATGTGTAGGGGCAAAACTGAAGCTTTAAAATGTTTCTATTCTTTTGATATCCATTACTAAAATTTTGTCTGTATTTGATCTGCACAAGGTCTAAGCGTATGATTTATTTTTTGCGGACTGCTTTGTGTACGTTTATTTGTTACAATTATCTTAGATTAGATGCAAATGGACCTGTCTGGGTGTATATTGGTTTAAAACAAAAATGTGAACATCTGCTTTAAGATTTTATTATTTACCAGTGATTAATGATATAAATTTATCCAACTTAATATTAATAACTTTTATGGCGTTTACAGCAAAATAATTTATTACTTGTACTTTATGGATCTTTTGTATACATGCTGGGCAGTGCCCATTTAGAATTCCTACAGCAACTTTTTATAATTTGCTTTCTAAAAACCCGTGAAAATTATTTTTGTGGTTTTGTTCAAATGACCCTAGTCCATTTGTCGTTTCTGTATAGTTCACAGTATATCATTTTATGTCTTATGTAGCCTATATAAGAGGCTGGGGTTTCCACCTTAGAGTTCATATGTTCAGTCTTGACAGAGAAACGTGTTGAGACTTTCAATGACTTACAATAAGTCCCCTTCACTGCAACAGAAGTTTGTTATAGAATGAAGGCTGCCGATTACAAGGTTTCTTCATGGTTTTTCACAAGCTGGTAGCTTCCTGTGCCCTGGCGCTTTCTGAGCTAAGGGGCAGGCTAACATATGAGTGGCATTTCCTGATTATAAAGTGCGGTGTAAAACCACAATCAAACAAACAATCACAGCATCCACCATACACAAGCAAGGCAAATTTATGATATACATGTAGGTGAAATACCGTTGAGTGACAACAATTAAATAAATAAAAATATTTTTGTGAATTTGCAGCTAGAGAATTTTGTGTTATAGCCTAGTTTAAAAAGTACTATCTTTCCTATTTGTCCTAGAATTGAAGAAAATGTGAACACCTTTCTTGGTGGGCATCAGTGCTCTGGGTTCAAATCCAGGTGGAGGTTTGCAAGTTTTTCTTTTTACATTTTCAAGATGATAATTAACAAAGAATTTTAGAAGTTTTACTGGTTGTTGGACAAACGGCTCCTGTAAAATATTAATATTTCTATCCTTGGCTTAATGTAAAAAACTTCCCTACCCCTCTCTTAGTGTATATTGCTCAATAACAATGCTCCCTATCCCCAAGCTCTAGCTGTATTATATTCCGGATCTGTTTGTAATAACCTTTGATGAAATAATGACAAGATTTTTACCTATGTGAATTTCTTCGCACTGGCACCAAGTCTTAATCCTAATAATATTGACCCTACCACTGCTGAAAGTAGTAACATAAACGGAATAACCATGAAAAGAACAATTTCGCATTTGTTGAGAAGCCATTCAGAACGAATTAAATTATCCAGTACTTTAAGAATAACAAAAATAAATTGCTAGGTTTTTACTCACAAAAGGCTGCATTTTCGTTGTAACTTTCAAAAACCATGATCAGCATCCAGCTGAATAGTAATCCTAAAGCAGTTCTGAACCTTGCTCATATAGAAAAAACCTGTATTACTTTATTTACAATTTCTAGTTTTTATCAAAATACCTACTATACTTTATTTACGACTATATTTCTACATTTTTCATTTTTGTGTCTTTTGGCAGTCAACGGTCAAACAGAAAGAAATCTATCACTATCAGTATTTGGTTTTGTTTTCTTTGTACAGCTCTTCACTTTTATTTATTTTTTAGAGCTATAGTCATTTTGTAAGGTTTGATTTGCTATAGTTTGAGTATTAGGTTGTTTTTGTATCGTTTATAATTTTGCAGAGTGTTTTAATATCTATATTTTATAATTTGAACCCAGCTGATTATTTTCTTTCTTTGGTAGCAGCTCATATTAGTTTATCTTGTTTCATTTTTTGTATTCTGTTGATACATTTATGCAGTTTACTCAAAAAACTTTGGAACTATGACTATAAAAAAAATTAACTACCGGTATGTTTTTAGGCCCAATAGCTTTGTAGAATTTTACAGTATGGTTCGACTGACAAGTGCTACACTTTTACTGATAATAATGTATGCTTACTGTCATTTGTGTTTGCTAGTCATGATAGATATAAAAACAACTCCTTTTTGAGACATAGGATATATGTAGTTTGTTGATTAATGTCACTTCAAACAATATAAAGCTATAAATTATAGAAGCTGGAGTCTTTTTTTACAGGTAGTCTAAACAGTTTATTGAAGATTGGTCAATCAGGTGTTATATTGTCTAATTTGTGAATCGTCTTTCACACTCAAAATCGTGAACTACACTCATAAATCAGGTTCAAAACTTACAAATGTTTTAAAAGTCGTTTAGCATCTTTTTATGACTCCTGAATTATGAGTTACAATTTTTACATAATGTTTTACATTTGTTAAAAATTGTCGTTCAAAAGTTGTAAATCATTTGTTACAACTTGATGTTAATCAGTAGTTCCTAAATCAGATGTTATGATCGACTGTTCAGTTTTGTTATGAAATAATCAATCAATAAAGTAAGCAATTCAATCAATCGATGTGTTATTTATAAACACCAGTTGTAGAGGTCACTGGTTGTGAGCTTGTGCCTATGCTCTAATTGTCTGTTGTAATTTTGACATACATTTTTGTTGCAATTTAAATTCTGAAAATAAAGCAAAATATTCTGTCCACCTTATAGGCTGATGCATACTATATGTTCTTCCTGTATTGCTGTGAGTGTCCACGGGCTCTCTGGGCTGAGGGAGTTCAGGGAGCCGATTTGTAGTGGTGACCCGTGACTATGTTTTGTCTTGTTTGTTATCAGTGCCCTGGAGGTTGTTTTTTCGGGCAGACACTGTATGAGTGAAACAACCGTAATTAAGGTGTTAGATCTCAATCTAACAGCAGGAGCCTACGTCTCTAATTTAATAAGAGATATCTGAAAATAATTAGAGATGTCTCTTATTAATTACAGATATCTCAAATCAAATTAGATATATCTTTAATCAATTGCAGATATATCTGATTCTCAGAGATTACAGATATCTCTAAATCAAAATAGAGATATCTGTAATTCAAATAGTGATATATGTAATTGAATAAGGAATATATGTGATTCAGTTAATGATATCTCTGCCTCCTGGCTAAGGACAGTATGTTTCCAGATTATTTTCATGCTGTCATACTTAGCACTCACTGGAGGAACAGTATCTTTCAACAGCGATAACACTTAAGTGACTTCACACTTTGGTTCTGTTAGAGTCGGCCTCCTCTGATGGAATACAACACTGTCATATAAGTGAAACACCATTGAGCACAGTGTGAACACAAATCATTAGAGATATCTATAATTCATTGAGAGATATCTCTAATTATTTCTTCCGGTAAATTTGTTTAAACAATGAATGATCTATGTCCTTATTGACCACGATATGTTGTCCAATTTCCATGCAGATTTGCTTTCCACAAAGCTACCAATGCATCTCTGCAATAGACTGATGAGAATATGGTCATACCAGTACGAAAACATGAATACATTTTTTTATTATTATTATAATTATTCGTTAAATAAAACAAAAGGAATATTCATTTTGTAACATTCCAATCGTGACCTACGAGTATCAGCATTTATCGGCACTTACTGGAAATGCTTAAATGTAAGATTTATCATTGGATATACATATTTGCAAGTTTAAAGTTCTGAAGTTTCTTCTTTAAGTGGCATTAAGAAGCTGGTTGTTCAATAACACAGGTAAATTACTTATGGATAAACAACTTCTGACTTCTATATAGTACCAACAACGAAAGGTCGTGGTAATAAAGTCAGAAGTTTTTTTATCCATAAGAAATTTACTTGTGTTATTCTGAAGTTTCGACAACAATATTGACATTGTGACTTTAACAGGGGTAAAGGTGGATTAACAAGGAACGATATAACGGAGTTGAGATTTGATAATGGCCATGTCTGAGTTTTTAAATCCCAGGCTTTACTTTTTGTATATTTGGGAGAAGTCATTATTCTGCACTGTGTCTTTGAATTAGCTATATCTCTAATTCCCCTCAAATTAGAGATATCAATAACTGGATTAGAGATATCTCTTATACAATTAGAGATATCTAATTCAGTTTGAGATATATCTTATTGAATTATTGATATCTCTAATTCAATTAGAAATATCAATCATTCAGTTATTGATATATCTAGTTGAATTAGAGATATCTCTTAAACAAAATAATCATTAAATGATTAGTTGGCCCTCCATATATCCTAGGTTTAACGATGTCGTTATATAGCAGTTGGCATTTGAACAGCAGCAGCATTTGTAATATCGGAAATGTTTCGGGTTAAACAGAATTCGTGAATAAGTGGTATAACAATTTATCGTCGGGGCAATTATAGTTGTGGAATTAGACACGGCCATCAGACCCGTTTCATAGTAGAAGCATTTGCTGTATTACAACAGTCACGTCGCCTCCTCACAATTTGTGTTTGTCTCCAATCGCGGTTGAGGAGGTAGGTGTCCTACTACAAAATAGACGTTATTTCAAGAATACGATACAAATGTTCATTATATTTATAATGAAATAGAAATCCAGTCGAAAGGTAATAAAGAAAGTTTGTAATGACCGAAACGTCTTTCTGATCGAATACGCTTACCGTATATATATTACAACGAGGACACAGATTTTCACGTGTTTGTCTCGTGTGCACTTACTGTTTATGAAGATGTCAGTCTTACTTCGTGAATATCATTTTTAAAGATATTTCTGACAATTGTTGTTTTTGGTCGTTTTTGGACATTAATACGAAGCCGTTTGCTATAGTGAAGACCATACAAACTATACTGTCATATCCATGATTATCCCACTCGTATATTCATGTTGTATAACGTACAGTTGCTCATGTATACGTCTCCTCGTGTGGAGACCGTTTTAGCCACACTCATTGTATGCAAGATGTGAAAATATATTTGTCATCTCTAAGGCATCGTTATTTATCTCTATGTGAACCCCTACAACACGATATATACTGTAATGAAATACAGCCCCTGCAAAACAATTTTTATTCTTATCACGCTCCACATAATCTTCTGTCCCATTTGAAGTACTAACTGCTGTAATGAAAAGGGGGAAAAAGCATTAAAGATTAATTTTCGATGGCCTAGTTAGCGTCCCTGCTCTCAACATGCACGAAGGAAAAGAACAACGAGGGGATGATATTCTGTTCAAACCGTAAGTTAACGTCACTATGCTGTCAGTTTTTCAGTAGAAATTATAAAATGTATATGCCTATATGCTTACTACATCTTAAAGTCGTACGAGGTTTGAAATAAGCCTTTTCGATGTCAGAAAAGCAAGATCGCCAGTAGGCCTATTTATAACCTTCTATGTGGTCAGCACTTGTTGGTCTATATATAGCTTCAGACTACTGGTACTCGTATATGATATCAAATATTCAAGATTCCTTAATTGCTACGAAATTTGCGGCAGGCTTGGTGTCTGTATTCTGTTATTGGTGCTCAGCATAGAGTGCTTCTAGGCCGGTTGCCCATTATATTTCTGGGCCTATAGGCCCTATACTCTCACTACGGAAAGTCACGAGAAGAAATGCCCTGACAGCTAGTCGCCTAGCTACTCTCGCTTAAGCTTGAAAAAAATTAGAATAAATTTTAAGCTACAGCCGCGGTAAAGATTAACTAAACTGATGCGGATCAGAGCCGGCTTTTTTTTAGTTACCGAATTAATGGCGGTTTGCGGTTACACAGCAATTTTGCCATCCCTGCCAGCAAGCGCCGCTTGCTTACCAAAAATTGGTGGGTCTGAGCCGGCTATGATACGGATCAGATTTATATTTGCGTTTAGACGACAGGAAAGGGTGGACTAAATCAGAGCCGACTCAGACCCA
>JAVFBZ010204021.1:0-13580 GCA_032466195.1 Katharina tunicata
GTATTGTTTAACATAAATTAAAATAAGAGAATACATATCTTACTATTGGTGCTTGGGTGTTTTCAAAGGCAACGTTTGTAAGTATAACTAGTCGATTTTAATTCATAAAAAAATACAGTAACACGTGGGCGACACAGCGGGACACCTACGACCTAAAGGATGGTGGTTTTATGGGGAATATGTAAATAAGAAGGGACATTATCTATCTAACTACAGTCTGCAAAACCCAAAGTATACGGCTGCTGATATAGTTTCCTCACTTGTTTGTCAACAAATTGATTGATTGGTTGGTTGATTGATTGTTTGGGGTTTCACACCATACTTAAGGTTATTTCCCTTATATGATGGCGTACCAGGCCAATGGATGAAGGAAACCACACTAAACCACGCCGGCATCATTTATACAGGATAAAAAAAAAACAGGACACCACAAGAAATCGGTTTCCAGGCCCCGGGAGCACCAGAGCACAAAATGCTCCCACCCAATCGTCAACAAGGACCCTATTGTTCCTCTAACCTCAAAAGTTCGACCATTGGTTAAGCTCCAAAACATCCAAAAGCCGGAAAGTTACTAGAGTCGGAGTTCTCACAATTTGTCTGTACTGTTTTCGGAGGAATTTGAATCAGATTACCGAAATAATAAACAAGAACAGAAAATCAGAATATAAAAATAAAAGGGTTGTATCTTTATTAAAACATAAAAAACAAAGACAAGTTTTAACTTGTATTCTGATTATATTCTTTGACTAATTTGAGAGGCCTCAGTTCTTTCTTATTGTATGTCTTTAACATTCTGTCTATTTACAAATCGGTAAAATGTGACATTTAAAATAAAAGGTAATCTCTAAATCGAGTACCAAAATAAAAATAAAAAGCCACTTACTTCAGCTCGTCTATGTATTCAACTTAAAATCCTCAATATACCCTTTCGCCATTTATGATATATGTTATACAAAACTGAAGTTCATGGCAGTGTGAAAGTTTAAATAATAGTCAAGAGAGCAAAATAAAACCACAGATTTAAACGCAAAACTATCCCTTCGAACCGAGATGGACAAAAATGCAAAAGTAGGTCTATAAATATAAATAAATGCATACATTACCTGAATACATGGTTGGTAAAGTGTTACAGTTACACGTGTTTGGCGAAAGTTGTCATACTAAAATAGGCTCGTACCTTTCTTGATATTGAGAAGAATACCAGCACTAATATTTTGATTCTTCATCTTTGTTGTTGTTGTTGTAAAAAAAAAGTGCGCAAGAGAGTGAATTGTCTCAGTTTTAGTAATAACTGATTTGAAATTAAAGAGAGGGGAAAATGTGGTCGCAGTTCCAAATCATGTTGTATTCGAAGTGTTCCGTCTTGTCATAATAAGATAGGGCTCCCTCCTGCTTTAATTTAAATTATGAATAAACTAACATAATTGCACCTTACAAAAAATATATTAAATATGCAATGCCAACCATAGCCGTGTCAACCTTACTTACACAAAACTGAGTGCATTTGGGCTATTATTATGAATTCCAAGCAATAACTGAGTTTAAGAAGTGAAAACGTGTCTTCACTGGAAATCTCACTATATTATATTGAACATGTCCGCTTGATGTATTAAAACAAATAAAAGTTACAAAACTCCATCTTGCACATGTCATACCCTTTCATTCAGCAACAACTAAACACTAGTTTACTTTACAGAGTAAATGAAATGCAACATCCTTCTCTCCTATTAGGAATATGAAATGCCTACGCAAAAGTAATCCACCTCATTTGGAACATATCGTCTCATTCGATGCCATACTCTAGGCTTTATAAACAACACCAAGTTCAAAATGATACTAAAATATATCATGTGACACAAAATAAATCTCGTTCACTATATAAACTATATCCTCTTCTGTGATGACCAAGTAAACGAAGAACTAGTCCAGAACTAGTTAGTTTGGTGTCAGCCATAGCTCGTTTCCTCTTCATTCACTTTAATAATTGCTAACCGTGTCTCTCTTCTATTCTTACAGAAAAAGTAAACGTTGCTGGCCAGGAGAATTAGGGTCGCCAGTAACGTGATAGCGCCGCCAAACAAGAACGCCAAGTCATAGTTGTTGTAAGTGTCTCGAAATGTACCTGCAACGAAAGGGAATATTTTGTTACTAAATCTTATGTCTCCTTGTTGAATGATTTTAACCCAAGGTTAATTTACACACAAGCACTGCTCAATTGCCGTAGTTAGGTCACTGGGGCCCGTTTCACAAAGCGATCTTAGGCTACGTTCAACGTAAATACCATAGCGACCAGTACTGGAGGCAATGTGTTGTCATGTGTAAGTGTGTCATGTGTCCTGTGTGGAGTCATGTTAGTTACGTTCAAGGTAAGTTAAGATCGCTTTGTGAAACGGACCCCTGGGCAGTTGGACAAAGCTTTGATGGTACATGATCTGTGCTTGTTAATTCCTTACATTATACCAAACGAACCAAATACAGACAATAAAGCTATTCTTGGGTTAAGCTGAAGGAACTAAGTTAACTAAGGAATCGCTTCATTAGATTTTTTAAAAAGTAAAGCTTTCTGAAATACGTGTAAATACAAATTTATTGTCCTTGAATATTCCCCGCCGAAAACAGGAAATTCAAAGCAAAAAAGCAGATTTGAACTATAATTTTGTTTACTATAGATAAAATTCCCGTGTTATTATTAAACATGACTAAGATGGATTTTCAACTTCTGGGTATATTGATAAGCGACGTTTCGGCCTAGATGCTAATACCGTTTTCAAGCAATGATTATAAATCTCAACAGAATATACGTTATACGTATACGTATATACGTTAGGGTGACATGATGTACATTAGAAAATGATTGAAAATCCATCTGCAATTATGTTTTTGTTATGTGTCTAGCTTCTAAATGCCGCTTAAACAAGACACACTGATCGAACCTGCTAGTGGTGGTCCGATGAAAGTCCCCACTCCTTGAAACAAGACGACGATTCCAAAGGAGGCCATCAAAGCTTCTTTGCCAAGTAAATCCACCACAATCACAGACTTCTGCGAGATATATGCTCCGGCCAAAATCCCCAGTGCTAAAGAAATCATGATGAAGCCAGAAAAAGAAACAGCCCAGGGAGCCAGTAAGGTGGTCAATCCAATGAACAGAAGGGCTGCGTTGTACAAATATCGACGGTATGGGCGGACTCGTTCAAGATCAAATATGAACCCACTGCCTATCCGAGCCACTGTATCTATTACACCCATTACTGACAAGAGAAGAGCAGATTCTGTCTTGGAAAGGCCTTTTGATTCGGCAAGAGCTGGAAGGAATGATAGAACAATTTGGAATGCCATAGTCATCAAGGCGATGGTGACACAGAAAGCCAGAAACAAAGGGTCCTTCAAAAGCGTAAGTCCAAAAAAATTTCGTTTCTTCTTTGGCTTCTTTTCAAGCATAATCTCCTTGTCACGTTGGCTTTTACATTCTGTCTCCTCTTTTGTGATTTCGTTTGGTTCTTCCTTTATTAAAGGCTCAGTGTTATTTTCTTCCTTATCTGGGTCGAATTTGGTTTTATTGTTATCTTGGTTGGATTTGCTACATATCGCTTCATCAAGATTCGTTCTGCTTTCTCCAATATCAATAGCTGTGTATCTGAGGATTGCAAATAACAAATACAAGTACAAAATGTTCTCCAAAATAGTGTTGTACGCTGAAAAAAGGCACTTAATAAGGTGACAAAGACATGAAAGAATTTCTTCGTCAGAAGGTAACAAACAGTTTCGAGACGACTAGCCCTTCTCAGAATAGGCAGCATTATTGAGTGGCGAGAATGACCCTGTGAGTCTTAAGAATACATATGACCATTTTCCCACATTTAGTTAATAGAAGGGCACCCATGCACCTGTCCTTCATGAATTCTGACACCCTTGTGGACGTTACGCATCATTAATGTATAAAAAAAATACCTTCAACTCGTTCTGAATCTGACGGCATCCCGAAGATAAGGAACGAAACAGTGCTGTAACAGTTTAGCATAATGTGACTTACAACAGAATAAACTGGCTGATTAACTGGAATTGTCAAGAAAAGACAACAAAGTAAATGAACACTTAGTATCGATAGGTTTGACTAATCCAGTAAGGAAGAACACGTCAAAACACAACATTTTCACAATGTATTTCCAACCTTTCCATCGTCAGGTAAAAATGGAGAGAGACTTACTCCATCGTCAGGTAAATATGGAGAGAGACTTACTCCATCGTCAGGTAAATATGGAGAGAGGTTTACTCTATCATCAGGTAAATATGGCAAATGCATTTTGCCATATTTACTTGACGATGGACTAAGCCTAGAGCCTCTCTCCGAAAACTTAAATATGCAATGAGAAAACGAACCAATTATTTTTGTCGTTTTATTCTTTACTAAATCAACACTTACTCGGGAGCTTTTCTTTTCGGAGATCTGAATAACATCCCACAGACACAAAGTTGAAGGCAAATTCCACCCAGGATGATATAGGTTCCTTTGTAACCCATTTCCTCGAAGAGATAGCGAAGAAGCGGTGGTAGGAAAAAGGATCCAATCCCTACTCCCGCAGTGGCGAGACCTACAGCCAGGCCCCTCTTTTCGTCGAAGTACATCCCAACTATAACCACACAAGGAGTGTAACACAAACCCCTGCCAATACCTGAAATGACAATTGGTTTGTCTGATCGAGGTTTTACGTCGTACTTAAGGTTATTTCACTCATATTGCGGCGTACCAGCCCAATCGTTGGAGGAAACAATACTGGCACCATTAAAGATGCCACGATACATTTACAGGACACCACCACAAATCAGTTTCCTGATGCCCCCTTAGTTCAGAGAGTAACAGGGCACAGGAGACTACCACCTAAGTAACTGCATGTGAAATGACATTTGATTTCACTTGTTTAGTTTTTTTTAAAAAGGATGGTCAATGTATTCAAATTGCATAAGAGTTCTTCAGCATTTAGAACCAGGAAGTGACCAGATACATAGATAGAGACCGTAACTTGATTCTTCCAACTTTTCCGTAAGAATTTACAAAATTCTTGCTGTTTCAACAAAATATTTCTAAACTAGTGCATAAAGGCTATGGGATGGGTATGTTGGCCTACATTAGATTATATTACTGAATTATTTTTTTAGTTACAATCACAAGTCAGTGGGGAGTTAGTATAAAACGTGACAGTGATGCCTCAAAGTTTGACATATATAATTGTTCTGATTTTTGGTCGCATTTGGTACATGTACATGTATAAATGCACCTGCGATTACTTTCAGTTCAATAGGATATCACAATATTTATTCCCAATATTTAACACAATTGCTAAAGATGCATCCATACGATGCAGTGTGTAGTACCGGTAACAACTTTTGATTGGTCGATATTGCTGGTCGTTATTTAATGAAAACCGCGTCTTCTAGAGATTTTAGAAGTTTTGCAACAACAACAATACGCACTGAATCGGCCAAAAATAGTAACAATTAGCTTAAATGGCAATTTTAAATACCATACTATAAATACAACTTAACAGTAAGTTGAACAGTTTTATTGAATAGATATATAGTTTAAAGAAAATTTGTAAGAAATTCGAGGCGCGAATATCAAGAATTAAAGCAATACATTACTGTAGAACAATCATTAGTTTTACACGTACTGTCACTGAGTACATTGGTAAAACTACATCCGGAATTTCACTACAATTTTTCAATTCTCTATAATGTGCCTTGCAATATTTACTAATAGACCAATTAAAATTTACAGGCGATTTACCAAATAGTTTAACGTTGAGGGCAATGTATGTCAATCCAAAATATAAAATGTGTTTTGGGTCATTTTCGTTTTTTGGTATAACACTCTTAGATTTAAAATATTGTAATTCAGAAAATTGTGCAGACTAAAACTGTTGCGAGAATCGAACCTATGACTCTCGGAGAATGACACACACACGCCAGCAGTAAATGACAGCCACCTAGACCTTTCATCAGACCGTCAACGTAGGTGAGCTCGATTTCCCCCAAGGGTATCAGTCTGCAAAATTTTTTGAAATAGAATCTATTAAATCTGAGAGAGCGTTATCCCAAATAGCATAAATACTGTCAATCCAAAACTAGAGTTTAAATGTTCTCTTTAACGATTTCTTGCTAATTTCTACTTTTCGATGTCATGTGAAAGGGGCATCATGAACCTAATATAATAGAATACTTACCTCCGAACACGCCGAAGGCTAAGTGAACATAGAAGAGCTCCGGTGAGAATGCGCTGAGAACACATCCGATAGCCATGAAAATCGAGCCCACGACTACAACCAATCTAAAACCAAACTTCCTACTGAGAGCACTGGATAATGGGCCTAAAATATGAGTTTTATTCGGTAATTGAATTTTATGATTGAGTGATTGCTTGGTTGATTTTTATATTAAGCTACACAAACAACCTAAACTAGGTAACATCTGAAAGAAACCATCGGCGCTTGATATATTTTGGTGTCAGAAGTGGGGGGTTACTTTTTGTATATATTTTTTAAGAAACCGTAAAAAACATTAAGCCCCGCGCCAGCAACCCAGTAGCAACTGTCCAAGGGAAGTATTCGACCGCAACCGAAAGCCTTCCATTTTTTACCGTATAGCCATATACCCATTAAAAACGACGTCAACAAAACTTAACCTTTTTCCAACTTCTAAGGGAAAAATTAAGCAAGCTGACCAAAAAAAGTGAAAAATTCAGCAAACATTTTTTTTTATTTACGTATGGGTGTTTGAGTGTGTTTTTAATATTAAAAAACAAAATTCTTACCACAAAATAATCTAAATCCACTCGCAAGGGAAGTTACCCATGCTGTCGTGGTTGCCGAAGATTCATACCTATCCAAAAACTCGAGGTACAACACACCTCCCGATCTTTCTAAGCCACCTGCATAAAATATGATATATGATAGTTCATATAAGAACAAAAAGTACCAAACCATCCAGTTAACGAATAAGTTTACTGTACGTATCAAAAACTGAAACAAGGCGGAAACCCACACCAGTCTGGAGCGCGATGAAGACCCATTCAGTACTAAAGGGTCCTTTGGCTATATGTATCAAGCGTACATTCATGTCGTCATACTTGGCACTGGAGGGACATTATTTTTCCCAAAAAGGTAGCACTTGAAGTGACTTCATTTTAGTTGGGTCACTGTTACTGCTTACTGTTGGTAAACACCGCCGTCTTATAAGTGAATTACCCTTTGGGATCAGCGTAAAGCACCCAATCAATTAATCTGGGGCCAGTTTCACAAAACATTTGCGACATTTAGAACTGTCAGTTGTCGTGACGACACAATGCCTTCAACACTGGGCGTTATAGTAACCGAGTGTGCGTAAATATGCGAAGGCTTTGTGAAACTGGTCCCAGTACTGAAAGTTTGCCTTTGTTGTTGTCGATTCAGTACCAATTGCCATTAAGTGCTATCCTCTTGTCACCCTTCTGCAACATAAAACTCTCGGGGTCATTACACAGAGTTGTGTCTGTCTTAAATCAGAACATTAAGCCACTGATTTTGCAACTTTATGTGGAGTTCTCTGTTTGAGACTTGGCAGAATTAAGGTCTTTCTGGACCCCTTGGTCGATTTTTAAGAAAGCCTTTTACAAAGACCAATATTAATCAGAACAATAAATGTATCTATATATTTTTTAAAATGTTGGACTCTCAGGATTGCAAATAAGTGAATTTTTTTGAACAAAGAAACACACACAAGGATGAAATTGGTAAATAAAAATAAACCTTTTGCATTTATTTCTAATTTTGACTATAAAAAAAACTTTTGAAACTAAAGCAAAAAACATATCCAAACGTTTCCTGTTAGTATAGAGGTGTACTACAATTGTGCTACCTTTGACAACACCTGAACAAATATATATTAAATTTGGTTATCAGTCCTACCTATAATCATGTGAGCAACAGCACTTGCTAACACTATGATCCACCCGTAGCGTCCTTCTGGTGCCTTTCTTTCAATAGCTTCTTCTATTTCTACATCTAGCACACCATTTTTGTTCTCATTTCCCTTCACAGGTATATCATCAGCATTCGTTGACTTCCCTGACGAATCAAGGGCCGGTAGGTATGGGGGATTAATAAAGTTATCCGCCCTGGCACTTTGGAAATTCCCGCCATTTGTATCATCGTCTGTGTCGTGTTCCGTCGTCGTCATTTTGAGTTATCTGAATCAGTAGTAAACTATATTCAACGTATTGGCTTTGATTTTCACAGATTGTCTTTCAATTTTAAAATAAATAAATAAACTTGCACGATAATACACAACAGGTTAAACGTAAATTTGTCGTATATTATTTAATATTTTCCACCTTTTGCGGAAGGCGCCTCGCGTACCAAAATGTGCTTTTGCTGAAATTATAATTCCCAAATTTTTAGGCAATCCCTCTTGATTTAAGGGCATTTTCTGTAATATTGAATGCAAATAGATCTGGAGTGAACCATGAAATTTGGTAAGAAAGATTAAAAGAGTAGTGAACTACAAAGAACAAACAAAAAACTTATTTTTACGTCAACATTTTGGCGCCTTCTTTGTCATCATCGGTATCATCTCCTGTTAATGACAAGATAGAGCGCCGAAATATTGACGTAAAAATAAGTTTTTCGTTCCTTGGAGTTACACTACTCTTGTACTATGCAAAACTTATCAGCGGAAACCATGGACTCAAAATAACACTTCTCTGTACAGGCATGTACCTATTTTACACAGAAGGTTCAACGCCTTAAATGGCCACATCAGTATAAATAGTCTATAGAGCTCAAGCCGTCTAGCATAGTTGATGTTTTAGAAAAACTAGAAACGGTACGGTATATCATCTTATCATAGGTTACAGTTTGGTATTTGAATTAATGGTCCCGGTAGCTGACAGCCAGCGGTGGTAAGGGCCTAAAGAAGATTGCTCCCTGGCTATCGACTAACCACCGGTCATGCTAGATTGTCATATAGCCTTACTGAATGAATTACACATGAGTAGGGCCTACGACAATAGACACCCATCACAAATATAACGAACGACAGCGTTCTCGTACCGATGAGAAGTGGGTGACCCTTCTATCAAGCAAGCGATACAATCAAACGTTAAAGAGCTAACTCACTCTTGTACTGATGTGTATGTACTTAGTCTACATAGGTCCGTATATACTTGAGCTGTCGGACACATTTCGTGTTATAATTATCTGTTTAAATGTAGGCCAATTCTAATGACATTTCACAACAAACAGAAGGGTGTCGCGGCGGTACATGGTGGCGTCAAAGAGAACATGTCTAGTACACAGTCTGCAAAAAATATAGAGCAAAAGTAAGGAATGTACGACAATGTTAAATTATTCACTTTTGGATTGGTAAAGCACACTTTAAATTGCTTGATTGCTTGGTTGATTTGTATCTAACGGCATGCCCAAGGGTATTTCACTTAAATGTAGTACTTATAGGGCCTATATATGTATTCCAGCAGTAGGCCTAGACAGTGACTCAACACAACGTAACAATGTGAAGTCACTTAAAGCATAAGCTGTATTTGAAAGGCAATGTTCCTCCCAAGCTAACTAGTTGTAAGTCAGCATGGATGTCTGCTTAAAACATACTTCCCTAAGCCAGAGGGGTCACACTTCAAATAAAAATGATTGTATACTCACTGACTCTTATGAAAGACCATAATTCTCTTATGTGTTTTTTAAAGCTAATTGAAAAGCACGGATAACGGACCCATGCACGAACTGAAACCAAGTCCACCACAGACACCAGACTGGAGGTTTTTATTAGACAATCAATTGCGGAGGTTTATATACTGGTTTTAGGTTAACGCCAATAGTTTAAAGGTTACAAGTCAACTATTATATTTTAGAAGATTGATTTTTTTATTTATTGATGATTGGAACAACACAAACATGGTCAATCAGAATTTCTTTATTTTGCGTGTGTATGTTACTATAAGGAAATGCAAACATGACATAATGATGCAAGACGTGAAACGTGTGACATATAGGCCAATATAATGCAAGACACCAATATATGGGACTAACTCACTAAGGCACCCTTTCGTTGAATGAGTGCCTGAAAGAATATAAGTAGGCCTGTAGGCCAATAAACGAAACAGGACGCATTAGCCCTGTAACCTATAGGCCAGGCCTACCTAATGTAATGCTGAATAGGTCGGCGGAATTGTGCAATCATACAGGCCTATTTCCAAAATATTTGTTTACAAATACATGTCTCAAAGGTCGTATTCTCTTATTAGTCACATAAACTCGTGAACTTAATCAAATCACGCGATAACCACTCACTGACTTCCTGATACATAGTTTACCCCGATGAACCCAGTGTCGTTGATATATTGTTCTAACCTTTTGTGGCACACGTAGCTTCGGTTTTACGACGGAGATGTCCTGATCTAAGCTGTTGTGTACACCGTAGCCATCACTGATTCCCACGTGTTTTTCGGTATTCCACGCTATAGTCTTAAAGCTAAAACATGCCACTCACAATATGATTCCGATACAAATGTGGAAGTAAGATTTCCAAAGATTTTTGTAATCAGAAGTTCGGCAAATCCTTGAAACCATGATATCTAAAAACATAGTTCCTGGCGTAATTATCTGGGAGAAACTAGATGGCGCCTTAGAGGTTAAGCCTCATAGAAGATTCCCAAATGTTTAGAATGTGTGTTAACCTTACCAAAAATTGGGCTGCACGTAAAATATCAAAGGTAACAAATACGGAACGGCGGACTTTTCTCACTTTAAACAAAGGCAAACTAATTTAAGCTGCTTCTATTACTTACCTGAAGGTCTACACTATAGTCTAAGTCTAAATGCAGCGTGATATAATGCCGTATACGCGATGGCAACATGTAGGTTATCTCTGCCAAGATATTGGCCTACTTAATATGATTATGTAGGTCAGAAAAAGAGTGACAGAGACAGTATTTCATCTGTTTTGAACACTTCTTTCTACATTCATGTTTTGTTTTGCCATTTTAACTTAATAATTGGAGACATGGTTTAGGAAAATTTCCACGCAGAGATAAGGCTAATAGAAATCTATTACAGGTTGAAAAATAAAGCTTACTTTCACAGTAAGTCTAACTTGACCTAACAAAAAAAATAAAAAATAAAAAACAGATGCGGAAAAGGTCGGATTTTTTTGTTCGCAGACGGAACAAGGGAATTCCCTGTCACCTCGCTGCCCTATTCTATATACAGGGTAGGTCATTGAGTTTAAGGACACGGTGACAGCGTGGTCTTTTGTGAGGTATCGTTTTCACCGAGAAAGCCGAAAAGTCTTGTCCATGGGTTTAATACTGAATCTCTATTATGAATCTGTATATTTAAACTGTTTGTAGTATCACGGTGTTTGACAAACGAACTACACTTGTAGCTCAGAGGACAAGACATCATAATATGGTAGATGTCAACGTGGTTGGAAGATACATAAAACAATAAAACAAAAAATACAGAAAGTGTTAACATAAAAGCAAACAAGAAAAATAACAAAAACTACTGCTACAGTTTATGACGAGTTTCATTGAAAAAGTTATTTAAAAGAAAAAACATAAAAGAAAGTAGAACTGTTATACATACCACAATAGAGATAGTCCTGCACCTAACAGTCTATAGAGACATGAGGAGAGAATTCGGTTCAAATCATCCATTTGCAGACATACAATGTTAAAATAAAATGTGTACATAAAAATAATTAAAACTTTTTAAGACTACTTATCTACCTTTTTTCACTGTATTAGATCAAATATATATAGGGCCTACTTGCTATCCTGTACGCTGCCAAGTTTGCTGATATGTTCTATCTGTTCTTTAAACACACATTTATTTTATACATTTTTTTTATACACGTAGAGAAAGACAATTTTGCTTGCCTCCTGGGGATCCCAATTCTGGCCAGCGCTCATTATATGGCAAAACCAGGTTTTTGGAATCTCTCAAACAATATACATAATGTAGTACTCGAATATCATAGAAGTCGTATGTCCTTGGGTTGTTGTAAAATAGCTTATACACGTACAATTCGAGGATTTCTTTTCTTATATTTATCTATATATGTTACCATATTGTATAGATTGTAACCCATGGCTCAAACACCAAGCCTCATGTAAACATATGCTATAGATATAGCTAGATATACCTATAGATATAGATCTAAAGATTGACTGTCTTGGGATTATACGGGTTTAAATCCAATCTGAGGGCTTTTTTTTTTAGTCTTCACATTCCGAAAATGTGTATATATAGGCCTGTGCGCGAGCCGTTTTTTTTTTTTAATAACCCAAACAATAACACAATATTGTACACTTACATATAGAAACTGTACGTATATACTATACATTGAAGATCAAATTGAATTACCGGTAAATACTTTTAAGTCTACCTATATTTATTTTTGCACCTATTATTGTATATGTACATACATCCACATTTTGCTGTTATTATTTGTTTAGATCCGTTTTAAATATATATATGGAAAAACAATTTTGGAATCACTCAATCAATAAGCTAAACATAATAGGTTATACTCGAATAGTATAGTATAGACCGGAATATTATAGATGCAATATAGATTGTCATGCTCTTCCGTCAAGCTCCATAGTGCATATGTTCTTCTTTTGTTATTTCTATACAACCACCAGCTCCATGTGTTGCTTTGAGTTAACAATGCCATATTCGTTACATGTATAGTATATATTTAGGCCTATAGTCTATATACCGCTATATTTAGCCGAGAGGCCATTGACTTGAAATGTGCAAATCCTTTGTCAATTTCAGATTGGCACGAAACTTGACATGATTGTTCTTTGGGTTGTTGCGCATCTGTTGACGGATTTCGAAAATTGATACGAAATCCGGAAAACAAAACGTACGATTTTGTTTGGGCATATTCATACACTTTTCATGGTCGAGCTATATATAAGTGATGACAACACAAACACCTGGTTTAGCCGATTGGGTGTTCATCGGAATTAAGCTTGTATTTTTCAATAATATACCGTACGTATGTTCTTTCGACACCATTGGATAGAACGAAGTACATTTAAAATTAAAAAAACATATACATGTATATAAGGAATGTGGATCAAACAATGATGCTTGAAAGTTTAGTTAAACCATGGAGTACTATTGAAAATAAGTCCTTTGTTAAACTTCACTTAACTCACCTGAAAAGCCGGCCTTTACATTACTACGTCCACAGGTCGTCAACAGGGATATCTATGGAAGCTCATTGCGGCCATCGAGTTCTCGGGTTCTCGACCCCGAGAACGCGAGATTTAATTTGGACCTTGAGTTCTCGAGTTCTCGACCCCGAGAACGCGAGATTGTAGTTAGAATCTCGAGTTCTCGATCCCGAAAACGCGAGATTTTAACTGGAATCTCGAGTTCTCGACATCGAGAACTCGAGATCCAAATTAAATCTCGCGTTCTCGGGGTCGAGAATCCGAGAACTCGAGATTCTAACTACAATCTCGCGTTCTCGGGGTCGAGAACCCGAGAACTCGATGGCCGCAATGAGCTTCCATA
>JAVFBZ010204030.1:2480-13579 GCA_032466195.1 Katharina tunicata
TGCTTGTCCTCCGGGTTAAATGCTTATAGGTGTTTTTTTCATTTTTAAGATGTCTCCAATTGTAGTGTCAATGATGATCTGTCTGCTCTCTTGACGTGAGAGATGACGTGCCAGTTGCAGTGCCACACAGGTTTTCTTCACTAATGATGCACAAACAATAACGATACAGTAGGCTTTGAGTCCCAAGGTCATAATGTGTGGTCTAATTTTCTTGTTTCAAAAATGCATTTTTTGTATAATATGAGGCGGATTCCGACGTTTTCAGATTGATTACAGATATAGTCCTCCGTCTGAAAAAACTAAAGAAAGTCACGTGCGGCCTGTTGTTTTAAACCTGTAAGTAAGGTCACGTCATACATTTAGTTTATTTGTTTCGGTATTCAGTTAAGTCTGCTTTAACGTTTGAAAACTCCAACCCTGAGTGCTTTAAGTCGATCCAAACTCACTTTAGAAAGGTTGTATGAAGACGAGGACGTATGTAACTAAAAGATAAAGCGCGTTTTGCTTATATTAACTCTTGATTTTCGTTAGACATTTTTGTTACCAAAGCGCTTGTTGAAAAACCGGATCTAATCAAAAACTCTTAATTTGACACTACATATCACTGGTATTGTTTATTCAAAAACAATTGTTTATGACTTGAGGCAAGCTATTCGATTGTATTGATTGTAGTACTTACCGTTTACAGAACACGATCAAGATGATAAACAGAATTAAGATGACGCCGGACAGACTCCCCGCTATTATATAGATAAGCGTGTCTGCAATAACATACATTCTCTTAATATATACACAGGCATTTTGACATTATGAAACGCAAATTTGTCCTTCAAAAATTAAAGAGAAACAATTGTAATAAGAATTCTAGACCTTCTCAGGCTGCGAGGAAAACGTTAAGGGGGAGTGGGCCGTTTAATTCACTATTTAAATAATCTTGCAACCAAAATATATAATCCTGCAAAGCATATATGCGATCAAAATATATTAACGATTAAAATATACAAGCGTGCAAAATATTTCAGGATGCTACGTTTATCAAGATACAAAATATATTAACGCACAAAATAAATCATCTTCGCAAACCAATAATTTTACTCAGAGGTACTATACATTATAACCCATTGGGCGGTCCGAGTATCTATGACCACCATGTACGCCATCTGTGAATTAAATGATCAAAGTTTGAGTTAACTCCCCTGTTACAAGTACATCCAACCAATCAGATATGCTTCTAGAGCTTGCAAACAGTCATTATGGTGTCACCTAAACTAGTCGATTCGATAACCTCGCGTAAAATATTTGGTGCCTACAAGTTCGAACGCAACCAATCAATTGTGTAGCTGTAAATTATGGTCATAGATACTCGGTTCACCTGGTGTTGTATTGTAGGGCAGCCCAGAATAAAACTCTTGGTTAGTGAAGATGAATATACATAAGTGCTTAGAGTTCATAAATGTTAGGCCTATTGCAGCTTTATGTCATAAAAAAACACCAGGTCTGACCGACTTCAACACTTAGCTTTTTTATTTGTACCTCGTCAGGAAAAATGTATATCTATTAAATCATTTTCTGTCTCTTTTTTTTTGTCTGGGTTTTTACGTCGTTATTTCATTCATTTGAAGTCGTAATAAGGAAACCACAATAAACGATAAAGGCAACACAGAAGACACCGTCTGACAACTGGCATTGTGCCAATTATTTACCGAGCATTTATGTATTTATTTGATTGGTGTTTAACGTTCTAGGATTTCCAAATACCAATCTATGAACCTTACATAAAGTGTCTCATAATCTAAGAATAAGAATGACCTGGATGCTGCAAACATGGGACACTGTTCTTGAAAGCCTCCTAAAAAATGTACGCACGAGGCTATATTCCGAAACTCCAGGGCCACGCCCATGGTCAGTGGATTGAACGTTAGGCTTCTACGTCCACTTAACTGTACCCGGAATACGTTCGATTCTCCCTGTGGACATAAGGAGTTCGCGGGCTTGTTTTTACGAGTTTTATGTCCAGTTTTCCACAACAAACATGGGTAACGCAAAGCCGTCATATAAGTGAAATACTCTTGAGTACAGTGTTAAACACCAATCAAAAGCCGGCGGTAGGATTGACCTGAACGCCGAAAACATAATATAAACTGGAAGAGGGTGAGAAAACGTAACTATACTTAGGACGCCTCAACAATGTATTGTATAGATCACCAGTAACCTATCGTGAAGGTCGACTAGACCTACCAATTTAATATTCAATAGAAGATAACTTATAGGGTGTCAAAAGACAGAAACAATTGTTGCACTTACTTTCTTGGCCACACGTCACTTGACAAGTTACAAATATCAATACTTCAGTCTGCCTATAATAAAAAAACAATAAATAACTACAGATCAGCATACCTTTAATGGGGTTTGCCAGTAGCTAAAAAGGGAGATAAATCTGATACCTGGTACCCATAGAACTGGCAGTGGCATAGGTTTGGCATCAGAGTTATCTCCCTTTTAAGTCACTCGTAACCCATTTTTAAAAAAGTATATTTTTTAACTTCGGTGATGGATATTGTATGTAATGACTGGGGATTTGTAATATAGCTGTGAACTCCATAGCAAGACCGCTGACACTTGACCTGATCAATTGGCGCCAGTTAACCATTTTTTTTATGACCATTTTTTTTATTGAATATGACTCCAGTTCACCTATATCACGTGATTTGACTGTCTTGTAGCATTGGTCGATTTGTATTTTGTTATTCTAATTAGCTCGATTTAATTTCGTTGCTATTACATGCTATATGTTGTTTGTATTGTTGCAGAGTTCACTTCATGTTCTATAGGATACGTATATCTGCATGCGATACAAGTATTGCCTGCAGCTGTAAATACACCGCTAATAGGCTAAAATTGGTAACAAACAGCCGAAAATCGGAGGGGACGGAAAGTTCAAGAGATAGGCGATGTGTGGTGAACCTCATTCTCAAACAGTTGTTAATAACCACATCCTTTGTTTAATATGTGGTCTGATATACACACAATATACAGGTAGGTAAGAGACCACCTGTTAACCTCAAGTTTAGGGCAACATTTTGAGTCGTTGTCAAAGTTTTCCTGCAGTGTTCTTCGGGCGCTTAGCCAGGTTAGAATAAATGAAGATGTGACAAAGAAGCGCTCACCCTGTTTTAGGTATGATGCCATTGTCTGTTGCTATCACTGTAAACTTGTATTCGTCATCGTCATCAAGTGGGGAGTTGTAGGTTATATCACCATTTTCAGGCGATACTCTAAAAATGGTCGTCGTCTACAAGAAACAAAATTAAAATAAATTAAAGTTAAACAAATTTGTGCAAAATGTCTAGATGATAAAGATGCTACTTTAGTGCTTTTTGTAAAAAGAGAAAGATTCCCAGACTTTACATGGATGAAATTGCGTGGTGGTTCTTCCTCGAGTCTCTGTAGCTCAGATGGTAGATATATGGCCCGCTTGCCAGTCTTCCGGGATCCATTTCCGCTGGAGGCATGCACCATTTTCTTTCTTTATATTTATTTGTAAGTCACAACAGAAAGAGCGAAAAAAAACCCCAAACACTTTGTACATTATAACATTGTGTGTTCTAAGCTTTCAGAGGAACACTGTCTCCACACTCAGATTAAATGGCAAATGCATGTAAACAATGGTGATTTTGGTTTATATATCCTACATGTATACACTGAGAATAAAATAATATGAAATAATGTGATATTTTCCATGCAAATAAATAATAAACATTTTATTTGTGTATTTTAATGTTAATACGTTAATATAACTAACAATAGACATATAGGTGGAGGAGCTTACAATACATGTGAAAAGCAGTTTCATTTTCTATTAAATAAGAGTCAAACTCGCATGCTTTTCATAAATTCATAATTTCATACTATGTTTAGTAATAAAATTACGTATCAACATGTAGGGTGGCATTTCGTTTGCCGTTTAGTATATATTACTCGAAATTGATCAGTCGAAATCGTTGATTTCATCTGTGGTGTACGTCTATTTCATTTAGAAACAGTTGGAAGAGACGCTGATTAGATCTAGCTCATGATTGGTTTCTAACGGTGACAATTCATTCTCTCGCTTTGATGCAGCATCTCACAGTTGGTGTCGTTGTTGTATACGGTATACCAACAAAAAGAACTACAGATTGGAAAACTGAAATAGATTATTTTAAGTAGAAGTAGGATAAATCAAATCTGGGGTCTGAAAGAGTAGTTAGTTCAGAACTTCCCTTCTATAGAGGATGATCCTAACAGCTTAAAACTTCACACTGTAAAAATATCTTTAGAATTAGGCGCATGATGTTACTGCAATATACACTGGACATAGTTAGACTTGTTTCAAACGCATTTGATCTATTTTTCCTGTAGATTGTTTGTGTAGCGATCTAACGTAATTTGGGAATAAAGGGAGATAATTCTTGCTGCTTTCTCTCGTTAGAGGTCGTTGAACTGTGAGAACTTTATAAGAAAAATGGCTTCCACAACGCTGAAATGCATCGAGGTCGATTTGTGTTATTCAGAAGGTCTAAAGTACGGTATGTGCCATAAATTTGCCTAAAAGTTATTGTTAACATGTTCTTATAGTTAAATCTTATAAACATTTCTATGGATGGTTCAATTGTACTTTATTTTGTTGACGATTTAGCTTATCTATGATGTGGATCTGTGCTTTGTGTATTTTGGGTGTTGAGCACATGTACTCGTTAAACCTATGGTTGTTGACTTCGCTGTTTCTCAGAACATTTTATTTTCGTTTTGTTAAACATATAATTAGTCAAAGTCACCGATAACACTAAAATAACATAATTACTTGTTTGAGTGATCTATATGTATTTCATAAACGCCGCGTTATTTTGTACATTTGTCTGTATTGATGTGAAATCAATAACATTCTCGCATAAATAATATTGATACCTCATTGCAAGACTGCATAAATTATGCAACTTATTTGAGGATTATCTTTTAGTTATTTTCGACAAAACTTTATTTTAGTAATATTAGTATAATTTAAGTATTACCACGTTATTCACACAAATGTTCTATTGAGTGGATTTGATATTACGTTACATACGTGGAAACTGAACTTGTGCTAATTAGTGCAATATAGTACTTCAGTAAATAAATGTAACATAGATATACTTACCTGTATAACCTCAAATTACCTCTTCCGTTTGAACAAGGACGATACAAGACAGATAATTATGTTTATTGTTTCGAGGACTGTATTTAGTTTATTACTGTGCGTGATATAACTGTTATTATGTCACATGTTTGACTTATGTTTTTGTTTGTTTATTGTTTAAGTCAACCTGTGTAAATACAACCGACACCTTTATTCAAAGACACATCATTTGCGTTATTCCTTATGAGTGTTTCATCTTGTTGGTCTGTTTGATTGGGATTTTACGCCGTTATTTCACTCATATGACGTGCCAGGTGGCCGAAATCACCCTAACCGACGCTGGCAACACAGATAACGCCGTGGTACATTTACAGGACAAAAATAGGACATCACAATAAATCGGCTCCCTGATGCAACTTATCTCAGAGAGCACCAGGGCACAGGAACTACCCGCAAAGCTTTTTTGCAGAATAATAGCTGTAAAACTACAAAACCTGCAATTTACAGCAAAATGTGCTTGCACCCCAATAATCGACACTTTTTTTACGACACAAATTTACTTATATTGTTTATCAGTGCAATTTAATTCTTAGAATATGTACCAGTCGTTTATATACGGACCACGTCAAGCATTGGTTTCAGCAAAGACCCCAAGACCTTCAGCTTACAAATGCTGTTATTGATCTATCTTATAAATGTCTGTTGAATATTGATTAAAAGAAGAAAAAATAAAAGCATAATTAAGAAGCTGCTATATTCCCCAAATTTGAAATAAAGAAAATGGTGTAAATATTTCCACAACTGGTTTTACCCTTGACCCGTCTTGAGCTATGGAATACACAACTGTTCCCTCGTCCCCTATGTCCTTATCCGTCGCAACAACATTCAACAGGACACTACCGTCTGCAGGTGTGCCGCGGGCTATCGTTGTAGCATATGTATCTGGAATATACAATACAACGAAAGTTGAATACCAAAAAATATTCATTTCGGGTAGAAAATTACTATCAACGCAAAAAATGACACGTTGGGGTGGATAATTATAATATTCTCTCTTATACTATTTTGTTTAATAATAACAGTTAATTGCGCTTCAGCAGAGAGTTGATTATTATTTAACTTATCGACTGTAACTTCAGCAGATGTGTTTCTACTGTTCTTATGTTTCACCGGCTATCCGGCTATCAGGTGTATCACAAAAGATTGCGGATATAATACCACCAACGATTCACATAAAAGACTATAGCTTTAATTTCAAGCAAACACATTTATTGAAACGTGTGCCGTTTCGTGGCTTTCGTCAATGTACACGTTTGATTGATTAATTGATTGAGTTTTTTAAACTGTATTTAAGGTTATTTCACTCATATCTCAATCAGGTTATTTCAGCCCAATAGGTGAAGGAAAACCCCCTTATCGATAATGCCAAACACAAGACACCACAGGACATTAACAGGACTTAAAACATACACTCATATTTCAGGAATATGACAATACTTTTTCAGGACACCACAACAAATCGGCTTCCTGACGCCTGTTAGCTTCGGCACAGGAAGCTTACCCTCAACCACCCGCTCTATACACGGAAAAGAGCTGCTATACCTTTGGTGAAGACCGGGCTGTTGATGTTGGGGTCATCATATGCGAGAATCAGTTCAACTAAAATGTCATCACTTTGGGCTGAGTCAGAAGGTGAACGCGCTTGAAGATTAAACTGCAACAACAGGGATTTAGTCAGAGAGCTATATCTGATTACAACTGTAATAACAAACGTAACAGTAAAAAATATACATTTCTGAAATGTTTCGATGTAAAACATTAACTGGAAAACTGCCAGAAATGTCTGCATATAAGAAGCAGAAACAATGTATGCATCTTTGGATAAAAGCCAACCTGTCGGTATAATATAATCAATGGAAACGTGCGATATAATAACTAGGAAAGTTATAAGAGTACTTTCAAGTTTATTGTTTGTTAACAGAAATGTACGGGATCGTTTTCCGAAGAAGGCGACACTTACCGGTAATTTATATTCTTGTCCTTCCTGGAACTCATCTTTACACGCGGTGTCGCATGATTTTTTTGTGCGTAATTGGGCAGAATTTTGGTCTACTTCAAAATAATCTCCCCATGATAAAGACCCCGAAAGAGACGGTCTGAAACTAGCTTGATAGATGATATCATTGTTGGGGAAAATGTCAGCGTCCTCGGCTGTGGTTAATGTACGAGTCAGCCCAGCTGTAAACGTCTACAGATAACGAAAAATAAATGATATAATAAATGTGTCGATAAATAAAAACATTGATTTTGGCATGAAAGGATGCTTTGTCCTGTATTGTTTTTCTTGTCAGTTACGTCGAAAATTGTTTCCTTCACCCATTATTCCAGTACGTCGTACTTGGCTCAAAGCCACAAACTCACAAACAGTGGCATTAGCCGTGCTGACTGATGTCACTGAAATATCAACATGTAATGTTTGGTTCAGTATAGAAGACATCCGGTAACTATCGACTGGGCGAAATCTCTGGTGCTCTCTCAGGAAGCTGATGTCTTCTACTGTCCTGTTTTCGTCATTTGCCAGTTTCATTTAAGGTGGTTGCCTTCATCGATTGAGCTGACACCCTGTCACTCAAGCGAAATAACCTTAAGAACGGCCTAAATCCCCAATCAATCAATCAAACTTTTTATGTTTTTAAGTTTATAAATCTTTATTTTCTTCAATCCGACATTTAACAGACACTTTTTTGAAATATAAAACTAAGGAACAGAATTATTACTCTCACCTGTAATAAATTAACGGGTGGTGTGGTTTTGTTAACAAATATAGGCGGGCTGTCATTGACGTCTGTTACATTCACAGTTATCATAGATGACGTTGCATTGACGCTGGCGTTAGTACAGCACTGAGCAATAACCATGAACGTAAAAACAGCATTTTCTTCTCTGTCCAACTGAACGCTTGTTAATATCTCCCCGGTGGTTTCGTTGATAGTGAACTTTGCTAAAGAAAATAGTAAAAGGCTTATGTTTTGTTGAAGTTTCGATGCAGCCTAACGTTTTATTGAATCCATAGCACCATTCCCGTTAGTTTAGCTTATGTACGATGTAGTGTTATGCCGAGCTGATGCATTTTAATAGAACAAGACCCGTCGTCATAAAATTACCAGTTTGCAATTAAATAATAGATTGTACACGAATTAGACATGTAGTTTACGGAAAAAAGTTCAAACATTCAACTCAATGTAGAGTCAAGTACGAATCGTTCTACCATCAGAGGGACATTTGCGCAAACGTGTTCTATATAAAAGCTGGGAATATTTCACGCCGTTCCTAATTTTAGTTAACTCTTAAGGCAGTGGCATGGCCAATAGGCAACGGAAACAACCTTAAACGACCCATCAACAAATCGACCTATTGGTACCCCTTTACTATAGAGAGAAAAAGAGTATCGAGAGCTCCTAAAGGCAACTAGTAGCTAGCAATTCAGCACATACCACATATTGTTAGACCGCTGATGACGTACTTAAGCTAATATATCTAACACCAAGATAACTTCCTTGTTCCATATTCTACAAAACTGGCTCGTGGAACTATTGCTAAATTTTACCTGTTTAGGCAACAATTACTATATGCAGCCTGTCAAAAACGAACCATATATTGATGCATGGACACATGAAGGTGTATATAAAACAAAGCTTGAAGCATTGGTTAATTCAGTGGTCAACATAACAATTCCCGATCAATTCCTACCTGCAGATTTGGTGCTTTCTAGTGAGTATCTGATGTTGATGTTGTTCTTCGGGTCCTGCAGATCTTTGGCATAAACCCGAACGACGAACTCACCGGCCTTGTTCTCCACAACCTCCTCGAAATACAGAGAACTGTTAAAAGTCAACTGCCCTGTAAACAAGCCACATAGGACATGTCAAATGGTATATCTGATAAACTTAATTTGGTTGTCAGAAATTTAAATTTAATTAGAATAAAATATCACAAAGTGCAATAACTTCTTACAAACACTTCAGCAAATCGATTTGTTGTGGTGTCCGGTAGTTTGCTTTCTAAATGTCCTGCGATGTATTGTGTGTTGCCAGTGTCGTCTATGGTATTTTTCATCACCCATGCATTGGGCTGGCAAACCGTTATATAAGTGAAATACCTTCAGTACCTCGGGAACCCCAATCAAACAAACAATATACAATCACGGAAGTGTTAATGTAAAGAAAATATTCTGTTAAGAAAATTATCTATTTCCAGGAGAGCTACCTTCATTATAAAAATTCTCTAAATAAGAACATAATATATTTTGGTAAATTTACCTGAGACACAACCGACCAGAAGTGTAGCCAACACCATCATATGGTTCCACATGATCCCGAAGATTTTGGAATTGTGACAGGAATTGTCCAGATATGGCGCCGTTGTAGTCGTAATGGACGGGATCTGATTGTCAATAGATATGTTCTGTTGCATCTCTTCGTTTGAACGTAAGATTTGTAATATTTTGTAGTAGTGGCGTAGTCATGATTATAGCTAGAGTTGATGACAAGAGGTTGGGGCTAAGCTAAGAGCGGAGATAGATAGGTATTAGGTATTGCCTCGAGGTTACGGTTCGAGAGGTTGCGAAAGAAGATAAGTGAATAAGAGGACTAATGTTCTAAATGAATAATACAGATTGAACAATGTGTTCCAGTGTTAAACTAATTTACAGATATGGAGACCTGCTATAGAAAAGTATCAGAGCTGTATAAAAATTAAACGCCCGTGAATAAGCGGCTGTCATATATGGAAACCATTTTGTAACAGACGTAAACATTGGTTTAGTGTATTTAAAGAGCCGCTAAGTTATGAGTGTAGATAAAATGTCTACTTCTGAAGTTATAAATAACCTCAGCATGTCATAATAATAGCACCAAATACTCTTTGGGAAATAAATAAATTTATTGTCTAGAGCATTTCTTGATATAGTCTACGTGTTGGAACTCAAGGTATTCTTTCATTGTCCCCTCTTTTAGTTTTGAAACTTGCTAATTACACATTTTACGCCTGTGCTTTCTACACACTCAAACAGACGAAAGACAAAATACAAAAAAAGTATATGTTTTTGTTTCTATGCTACTAAGTTAAGAACGTTCGGAAGTCAACGGTGGTAAGATAAGATATTCTGATATTGTTTGATATCTATAGATACCGATATTTGTAACCTGGCGATGTGGCTCTATCAAATGATTTTGACGTGTTGGATTTTAATTTCTTTCGTCAGTGTTTAGGGCTCTATTTGAAGATATCAGTGGTTGCAAAGTGATATTTTCCGTCAGTTTTTATCTCGCTTTTCAAGCTGATTTTGATATACGCTGTCTTGATTTGTTTTGAATTGTTTCATGAAGTTATGTTACTCTATCAACATAGTTTGGTTTCGGTTCTAAAACTATGGTATATCTCACCAGACTATGGTTTCGGTTCTAAGACTGTGGTTTTTCTCACCAAGATTTGTTGATCTTTAATTGAATCTGATATCATCGAGTTATATTGTGTCTTCAGATATTTAAAAACGTCGAGCATCAAGAAAAATTCAAATGATCGATAACAAAATCACCCACATGAGGCAAATGTATCATACAACCGGAAGACCGGTCGTGAAAACTGTCCGTGTAACACCAAGAAAATCATTAAAAATGTTAATCATATTGATACGCCTCTTATTATATACACAAAGAAAAAAGTTAAGCACCCCTAGATATAATTAGTACGGAAATATCCCCCTTTGTAACAACTTCAAATTTTGCGATGAATATTTCCCGAATGGTCTTCCATCAAAATGATAGGACAGTACAATTTCAACTGTGACTTCCCACAACAGAACGACATGGACCTGCATCATGCCACCCATGCATTTCTCAAAATGAAGTATCAATAAACTGCAATTGTGGACATTTAACTTCACTGT
>JAVFBZ010204052.1:9420-26211 GCA_032466195.1 Katharina tunicata
AGGGAATAGTCCGTATTCAATAGAAAAGTAGATTATATGATATAAACCAGTTGGATAGTAATTTATTTAAGAGTTCGGTGCAAAAAATGTATCACTGCCAAAACCAGACTGGGGCACGTAGGGACTGCTGGAATACTCAGTGTTGATATGGAATTTATATAATATTTAGTGCTCGTATAATGTGATGTCAGTACTTTCTAATTCAGATACATAAGCTACACATACAATCTGATACTTTGATATTGTGGGCGGTTGACAGATTACATCACAAAAGTCGGTAATTTAGCATGCTGTTAACAGTTTCTGCTTTGTTATTTGATTGATATTCATAGCTATTGCTGCAAAGAAATTAAGCTTAAAAGGAAAATAAACTTCAGCATTGACAGAGACAACGTCCACCATTCAATCACACCGTAAAGCTTGCAGAGAATCGAATAACATAAGTACTATACTTTTGGCATCAGTACTTAGGTATCTCTGTGAAGTTGTATTCAATAACAATAACGTCGCAACATATTACCTCAGCTTGACATGTCGAGTGCCTGCATAGGCTTAATACATTAGGTAAAGTCAGAAATTAATTAATTCGATGTTTGAAACGCCTAACACAGTATTGTAGATGGCATTGTTGCCATCGCCCATGCGGTAAGATATAGGATGACCTCAAATGCAAGATGTGCGTAGTCGCTTCGTAAATTTGTCGGCATTGCGTCAATAAGATTTTAAATTGTTTGAGCGGCATTTAGAAGTTGAGGTAATAGAAGATAATATTTTAGTCGATAAAAGTCGTAAAATGTTGGTACTTCTCGGTTCAATTCCCTTCCACCTTCTTATCCGATCTTGTATTGTGGGCAAATCGTCTGGGTTTTAATAAAATCATAATCGGATCTTTAAGGAGACACAGACTTAAACGTAATTTCAGTATGTGTTTGGCATTGCCTGTAGTAATCTAATCTCGTTTACTATGATTTATTTCGAACATATTATGTGTTGTTGTTTTTTACACGATGTCCCACAATGCTTTTCAGTGCACAATAGTATAGTTCGGTTCTGATATTTCATTTGGTATTGCAATTAATTCGCAAATCTTGTTTGTTTTAGCCCGGGACTCCCATAGTTCCGCGCCCCAGTTCGCTGTTTTCTCTAGGTTAATCTGGGTAAAATTGACAGTAGGGAAGGTAAATGTCAATTCCTAAATTGCCTCTCGACGGTTCACCAGTCCGCCGCAAGAGTCGCTGCTGGAAATGTAAGAACCAATTCTTGTATACACTACTTAATACAGCGTTTCAGACTTCTTGTTAATGGATTTCTGGTAAGATATAATAATACATACGGTTTTAATAGAGAGTATTTATAAAATAGTATCGCTAAATATATGTTCAGTGGAAACCAAAAGCATTGCAGGGACATAGATCAGCTATGATGCAATAACAACACAACGAATGTAAACAAGACATCTGTTTAAAATCTCAGGTCTATGATGCAAGCTTTAAGAATTATTAGCAGAAGGCTTTTTTGTCGAAAAGAGTCTTGTTCAATTGTTCACCAAGAAGCTGTAAGCATCCATGCAGTTAGGAAAAGCTACTGCCCAGGGCCGCAAAACCACAGCATCAAGAAACTGTTTTACTTATTTATTTTTGTATTTACCGATCAATTATCGCGATAGTCTCACAGTAAGGGGGAGAATACTGCGAGGCTTCAAATACAAAACAACTACTAAACAATTTCCGGGTCAAATTTCCAATTATGCATTATCTGAAAAGTTTGATTTTCAATTAGGGTTACTGTCTCGTGAGATGTCTTCATTCATCAGAACAGAGGAAATAGCGAACCATGCTGTCAATTTATTTCCTTGTCAAGGCAGAACAGCAACGCCTGGAATCCATAGCCGATGTTATCTTTATATTTAAATTGCCTTCAGACAGTGACGTCAGACGTCTATAACTGATTGTTATAAGGCATGTTGGTCTGCTATAACCTAACGAACCAATCACATTGTCAGACTCAATGTCAGCGGAAAATAAAAACAAGGTAGGCCTCTCTTAGTTTTCACGTTAAATTATTTATGTTTTCATACAAGTTACTACAGACAAAAAAAAACTTGAAATAAGAATTCTTATCTGAATCTGAATAAGTATAACAGGTTTTAATCACGTTGAATGGTTGATTGGTTGATTGATTGATTGATTGGTTGCTTGACTGATCGATTGATTGATTGGTTGACTGTCTGATTGATTGATTGATTTTAAATCTGCTCACAAGGATATGTTCAACGCTTAATGGTCAGTGGACGTCAGGAGAATCTATATATTGGGGTGTATAATACCTACGCAACAAAACCGATTATACACCATGTACGTTTATAAATTAAAATGGATATATAGAGATTATAATGACAGTGTGGGATACGCGACTATGTATCAGCTCGAGTTGTCTGAGGTCGGAATGAAGTATCAATCGAACTCGAAGAGCGAGATTGATACGCAGTCCGACCTCAGCCAACGAGAGCTGATACAATGGCGCGTACCCGCACTTTCATTATAATCTATTTATCATATACCTTCAATATTTCACGAGGTAATCATTTTTTGGGGGGACATTTTTCGAAATTTCACGGACTCTCGACTGAAACGGGCGAAGGACTACTTCAATTAATGCGAAGACCGCTATTTAAAATAGTTCAGCGAAAGCGGCCAAATTTATGCTATTGTAAACGCTGTTTAATTTCCTTATTTATATTACAAAACATGACATGACTTAAGTAATAAAAATGTCTCAAAATAACAAGTCAGATTAAATGAAAATGGCATTTAAGCGGGAACCCGGGGCCTGTTTACATATATTACTACGCAAAGGAAAGAACTGACGACGTAATCGCGTGACGTCATTCTGCAATCGTTTCACCGTTTGGTGTTTTCTACCACACAGTCATCTGGATTCCCCAGTAGAGAACGCGGTGAAAATGGTCCCGAATTCAGAGAAGACTGATACAAACCATCAATACGAAAAATTATCCGATGGCTCTGTATCATGTGGGTGAGGCTCATAGGTATATGATAATTTCAAATAACACAATCACTTTTAAAAAAAACATCAGTAAAATAACCTGGTTATACATTAACCAAGGACAGACAAAAAGAAAATACATAGACCGTTTTTGGCAAAGATCTAAAGCGGAAAAGCAAAAATATATTGTGCTTTCACTTCAGCTTTGATTTGAAGGTCAAAGTTTACAACGACTTCTGTAAAGCGCGATACATCACGAAGTCAGCTGACACACTTTGATTGATGAGGTTTGTTCGATCACCTAGTGCCTCGTCCAGATCGTATGTTCAACGTTTGAACTTTTAACCAGTTTCTTATTACCGTCGGAAGAAACTTTTAATGAGCGCATTGGCTTTTTCGCTTTAAAATATCTAACTATACAGCTACGGCGAGGCTTAGGCATATATGTAGTAATGAGTTCAATGCCCTTAAAAGTCCATGCTTCAAGATAATCGAAAGCAGTCCAATGCAAATACTAAACAGATTCCCTGATGGACGGGATTGTGATGTGCCCTGGTGCTTTTTGAGTTTAGGGGCAACATGAAGTCAGTTTGGCTGTTCCGTCCTTTGAATGTCCTATGCTATCCTGTTTGTTACCAGTGTTGGTAAGGATGTTTTCCATTACCTGGGCTGTTTAGTTGGCACGCCGTCATATGAGTGAAATATCCATAAATACGTTCATCTACAAAATGAAGCAAAGCACATTTAATCTCCACCGCCATGTGGACGTTAGAAAGCGTGATGGATAACGTATAGAGACAGCTGTAATAATAAGTATTGACATTGAAAATTTCGTAAATTTTTCAGTAAGTACGTGAATATGTAACCCGGTTGTGTGACACCAATACATTCAAACTGCAAAAGTAATATAACATATGTCGGTTAAAAAAATATATATATAATCCCAGGTCTTGAGGAATTTTTCAACATTTACGTGGTACCTAGATAATTATATAATAAGTAATACATTCTTGATAGCATAGCTCGTGGCGTTTCTTTGGTGTTGTTTTGAACGTCAATAACGTTACAACACGTGACGATGTTCTTTCCTTGATTAATATACTGTATATATTACACATCAGGTCTGGTATATTGATGCAAGTGGGATCTTCGGTATATTTACACTATTTTCGACGTAGGCAATACTGGTTTCGGGAAACATTATGTAGCAGTAAAATAAAAAGTGTGAAACCTTTGTAAATAAGGAAGGTTTGCATTTTGTTCATCCATAAGCTTCTAAGTGCAAATTGTGGGAAATATTTATTTCTATTATAAACCTCACACAGTAGCGAACATGAGCATTCAATATTTGTACGAAGTTTCATTAAAATCTGATGACCAATTTTAAAGTTCACTGGTGGAAATAATGTTTTATTCTTTAAGAGGCACATGGTGAAACCACAGGTTTCCGCACACAACTCTACATGCGACATCTAACCACATGGAATACTTTTACCAATTTTGGTAAGACTCTGATAATCGGATTTCATGTTAAAACCAAATCTACAAACAAACTTTAAAACTAAACTTGTCCATCAGTTGGCGCCACCTGTTATCCCGCAAATATCTATATCAACCCAATTCAACATCTTGTTACAGGGAATATTTGTACCAATTTGCATACGAATCTGAATCGGTTAACTGATGCAAACGTGGCGAAACTTTTAGAAATATGTTTTTCCGGAAAGTAAACGTTCGTTCGCATACAGGACGTGGTAAGAAGACGTGTCCTTTTTATCTTAATCATTTCAACAATAATAGACAGAAACACCATTTAATTGATTTGAAATATGAACTGTTAAAAACGTTTGAATCAATGCTTAACGTTAAGGTTGTATTGGATGTATATAACACCAGCACACGTTATATCACCTTTACTGAATGTCCTAACATATGTTAAGTTTGACTATGTTCAGTGTGAAAACAAACTATAAGAAGAGCATAGCCCTAAACTGTACATACGTCCGGGATAACGAGGAGACTCCAATGAATGTACTTAACCAAATTCCCTAAAGTACTGCGGAAAGAATCTTTTCGGCCTAGTTGTTGTCTAATAATGGAATGGCCACGTAGAAAATTCAGTCCAAAGCAGTAAATTAGATTAGGTGATATTAACCAGATGGAGAGTAATACATTTAGTATTTCAACGCCATGAAATGTTATAAAGCAGGCTAGAGCGCGGAACCACGAGCGGAATAATCAACAATGACGTCAAAGAGTTCAGGAACTTCATTATTCGACATGGTAAGTAATAGCACGTAACGCCGCAGGTAGATATAATATTTTTAAAAAGAAAGAGGAATAACTAATATATTTTGGAATAAACCATTTCAAAATATATCTTCTTGGTAGACCATGACTTCAATACGTTGTCGAATGATGCGCCACATAAACTTTCAATTCCAAAATAAAGAGGTATAAAGACATTTTTTACTTTATCAAAGGCAATGTTTATATAACGACAACGTAATTGCAACATAAGTAAGAGCTAAAGAAAATGATCGGTCAAGCAGACAATGCATGTATACATTTTGATTATATTTTACAAGTAAAAACACGAATCATTCATTTACCCACTTTACTTTGACCCGATCAGCATATAAAACTTAAGAATATAAGAGAAACTTGGATCGTTGGAGCTATGTTCGATAGTATCTATATAATGAACACGATGGAAGAACAATCAGAGCCCATGCATATTTTTCATTTCAGAGTGACTGCGCCTGGGCAGAATATATTGTGCAGCCCACTGATTTTCATTGACATCCAGTATTAAAATGATCAGTCACTCTCTCCGGGACATTTATGATGTTTGATTTTGGTATTTTTCTCAGGGCGTTTTCAATTCATCCTTCTCCAAGGGAAAAAGTGTGACCCATATCATTTTCCACTTGTGGTTGTCATATTTCAACACCCTGTGAAGCTATCCATAGGATGGACGACTGATTGGAGTTTTACGAAGTACTTCAGGCTTTTTGACTTATATGACGGCGTGCGATCTCAATGGGTGAAGGAAACCCGCCTCAACAACACAGAGCAGACAAGGACGCCACGGGACAAGGACAGGACTCAAAACAGGACCCCACAGCAAATCGACTTCCTGACTCCCCGTATCTCAGAAAGCACCAAGACACAGGTGGCTACCGCCCAATTTAAACATCCGCCCATAACTTTTGTTAAAAACCGATATGTAAATTAAGATGCATTATCAGCTAATAACAGATATACACATCTTTTCTGTTTTGGGTTGTCGTTTTTTTGTTTGTTTTTGTTTTGTTTGCCTAGCTGCGGTCGAAGCAGACGATACCCTTAACAAACATCGATCACATTAAAAAGCGGAATAGCCGTTGGTGATTGGTTGAAAATTAGTAAGCGGGTTTACATCAAGATTTATTGACCTCGAGTCAATATCAATGGGATACACGTAAGCCCATGAATAGTCATAAAATATAATATAATCGTCAGGTCATATAATAAGAGAACGTGAACGTGTTCTAACATCAAGTGCAATCGTCTTCAAGATTAAGGCATCGTGGTTTGTCTGACAACATACAAATTGAACTATGAAAATTAAAGCAGTCTAAGCCGGATAATAGCACAACATAATAAAACATTTAAAAAAAACACTTGTCAAATCGTAAACAGTCACGAATATATCACTGCGACGTGATTTTTCCAGCTCATTACATAACTATACTCTTTAAATAAGTAACCAGGTTAATTGACTTCCTGTGTACCTTATGTAACTCTCCAGCAGTGTTTGTGTGTACACAGAAGGTTAGTCGGTGCTGATTTGCGTGTGAACAAAAACATTAATAAATCAATGGAATTCAACTGCTGACAGACCTGAAGTACCTCTAAAGTGTAGGCCGAGACAAGCACGTTCTGGAGCGATTCATTACCATTGGGAATAGCATTGAGAGCGGAAATAACGAGCTCTGACCGTTAAAGTAAAGTCACAACAGCATTACCACACTGCAAGCTTACATAACAACCGCATAGGAAATTAAACGCATTTTTCTGAAGGGCCTACCCATTTGAACTTTCAACGTAATTCTAGCACTGGAATGACACATTATAAATGACAAGTAGTTTGGCGGTTCCAGGTAACAAAAGTGCATGTTATTATGTATATGTATGAAACACTGCATTAACTCTGGCTGGGTAGCTGGATAGCTGGCTGGCGGATTGATTGACGTATTGGATGATTGGTTGAAATATTGGACGATTGATTGATTGAAACAAAATATATCTTTCAAGAAATGTTCCGTTTAAGGAAAAGACGTTAGCCAAAATCTAATCTAGTTTCCGTGTATTAAAATTTAACCTACAACATCTAATACTTTAATGGGAGCATTTAGCAATGAGTAATATAAAAAAGTCTGTTTAACAGCTCTAGCGTCCACACATCCAAAATACGGTCATAAACCGTTATGATTTAAATTACATGGAGAGAAAATTATTTATTGGGATATAGTTTGTTTCAGAAAGATAACAAGAATGGCTAAGTAATTACGCCTTGCTCAGCGGTATTTCACTTATACGATGGCGGTATTATGCCGGTATATTCCAACCAACAGCATAAGCAGCGACAATCAATGTGCAGTCACTTTTAATAAAATTTAGTAATATACTACTCTAAGCTAGTGGCGTATTATCGCAGGAACAGCAAAACAGCAGTTGGCTTGCAGTTTCCCTCTAATGTTTGTTTTGTGTATTGAATCTATAGGCCAATATATTTTTGCTTTTTTTTTTTAATTATATAAAGTATTATACTGCTGAATAACAGACACTCGTCTGCTCAACGTCTTATATGAAGCTTCTTAATCTAGAAATACGTTAATATTATCACCCAACTGGCCTACCCCTCCCAGAAATCTTTTACTTTATTAATGAAATAGTGAGAATTTGCGAAAACTTAATATCTCTAGATCTTAGTTCCAACTCAAACATGGAAACCTTTCTTAAATTGTAAACGTCTATGTAAAAGAAGCCTGTTATCAGTCTTGAGCGGAAAGCTTTCGCCAACGAAGTAAGATATCTATTGTTTATACTTCACTGGCTTAATGAAATAAATTTAACTGCTATGATCACAAATTTTCGGAGTGTAAAATTATACTAGCCAAGGGTCATTAAATTTGTCATCTTTAACGCTATTTTTGTCCCAAAAAAACTTAATGCATTTTGTGTTATTTTTGTATGTTTATTTGCTTTATTGTTTGTTGTTCTTGTTATTTTGTTTGTTTGTTGCCTTTTTCTTTTTTCCCCAATGTATATGTCGTTACAGTTAAATCGGTTAATTTATTAGAACTATTAAACGTTTAAAAAAATAATTGATGACAATCACTTTAACCAGTACTTCCTAAGCAACAAGTATTAATAAACGATTTAATCAGATAAGCACGAATTATAAAACGACATCCACTTAGCCAAGTTTCGTTGAGCAATAAAATGCGCTTTTCCAAAACAAAACAAACTATCTTATTCCATAGTCCGTACGAATACTATAGGGTCTATTCCCAACCACAAGTAACACGGTCTAGCATTGGCCCAGATATAAAGGTAATCTGCGGATAATTCGTAAAACAGGTCTATGTGTGAACTAATATATCTTGCTCTTCATTTTCTTGCCGTTATCATTGATTGGTTGAATAATTTATCGATATACTGAAGTTGAAGCTTAGCAGAGAGTTTGAAACCAACACATATTAAATGTATGAAATAAATCACAGACTACTTTAACTCCAAAGTGGGCATATGTTTAACCGTCCGTGTGACACGGTCATTATAACCACACATGTTAATATCTCTTTGGATATACGTTTGTGCGGTATCATACAGCGAAATAGTGCTCTTTTCAGCTCGCTTAACCTGTATAACAGGTGTCTTTAGTTATCGAACAAAACCATTAAATTATTTATGAGTATATATTTGAATCACACCATTAACCAAACATTTGGTTTAAACTATGTCTTACAATTGAATAAAACGCAATCGTACTCGCCCCACTTCAGTAGAGATTTAAATATCAGTTCGCCGTCTTTCAATGTTTAGACAAATTCAATTGAATGAGCTTTCTTACATTTATTTACAATTGAAGAATCTAGAAGGCTTAGCATTAGGCTTAAAACCCAGAGAGGATAAGCTGAATATAGCTGCAGGTTGAAAATGTACTACATTTTTTAATTGGAGTTGAAATAGTTTTGTGAATAACTAAATTTAAAAAAAAACAGACGAAAAAACGTTTGTTTGTTTTGGGTTTTACGCCTTACTGAAGGTTATTTCACTTATATTACGGCGTGCCAGCCCAATCGGTACAGGAAACCACCGTATGCAAAGCTGGCAACATGCAAGACAGGACAAAACATTTACGTAACATTAAAAAAAGGACACCATAACAAATCGGCATCCGGTGTCTCATAGCTTAGAGAGCACCAGGGCACAAGAGGCTCCCATCCAACCACCCGCACGTAAAACCGTTGTGTAACACTACACAGTCGGGACAACACCAAATTCCCTAGAAGCAAAGGGCACCTGGTTTCTTTCTGTAGCTTTCCGTGAGATGAATGTAATATTGGATTGATTCGTTTAAATTACAAGCAGAGGAATGAAAATATGTGTGGTTCAATTTCTATTTTATACCATGAGCTACTTATGCTAGTATTTCTCGGGAAAACAAATACTGTATAGGCTCTATTTGATCCCTCTTTGTAATTGGGTTTATTGGTTCAAGTAATTCAACATTAACCAAACTTAAGCCGTCATCTTCATAAAATAACTGTATAATATAATCTTAAAATCAGATGAGAAAGCATATGTACCGGCATATGTACATTAACTTTAATAATTGACTGTACACTACACTATTACATTCAGACAGAGAGTATGTGTTATTTTTGCTCCAAACTGTATATTTTGTTTCACTGCAAATAGGGCCTACCCACGGCGAGCTGTACAGTACATTGTGTCGTACAGTACAGTATTAATTAACAGGTACGTGTTATTCTCTGTCTTGTGGGCATTAACTTAGATCAGAATGTCACTGGAGTTATGTGTGGATAATACGAGAGGTCGACACGGCGACAGCTCCTACCTGTCACTCAAGTTTCTCTTGTTATGAGACATCTGATATTCTTGACACACAGGACATAAAGGTAAACAAAAATGCATTGTACGCGTGTAACAAGGCAAATACAACGATATCATTTGTAAAAACCTTGTAACTCCATGTTGTGCACATCTTTAGATATATTTTATATATAGAGGGAAATAAAAATGTGAATGTTTTCACATAGCACACAGACAGGGCAACATTATACCGCCTCTTAGTTTGTTGATTTGAAATTTTACGTCGTATTGGGGTTACTTCACTCATACGACCTTTCAGACTGTCAGTCCAGCTGGGTGAAGGAAACACAGCGCGGCACGGACTATGAACAATAACAAGATGAACCAGTGCAGGAGACACAAAAATTGTGCAAAGAAGACAACAATTACTTAACTAAGAGGCGCCAGGACACGGAAACTTCACACTAACCACATACCTAATCAAATATGCAACCTAAGACGAAAGTTTGTATGGATAATTACTTATTTTGTATTATAGTTACTCCACTTTAAAGTGGCACTTTAAAAAGCAAATATGAACTAGAATACAACATGTACCACGGGTGACACACTTCGCGTAGCTTCGGTTACGCAGAGATGTCTCGCATAAGATTCCCGAAAATGTTAACAATGGAACTTGTATATGTACGGAGCAAATATTGACAACGGCTGTGCCTAATACCTTTTTATTATTATGAGAGCAGAAATGTATAAGCAATGGATGTTTTGCTTACTTAAGCAGATTACCGTCCGGTGTACAAATTAGTCAATATATGATAAAAGCATGTTGCTATTTATTTATTTATTTACTTGACTGATTTTCCGTTTAACTTTAATACTCACTCGTATACGCATTCACTCATATGACAATTGACGCTTATCGGCATACTCGAGGGTATTTAACTCATACAACGATTTTACATGACCGGCGTATGGTGGTTTACCGACAGGAGACCTAATCAAATCCAGTCCGTTGTCTGGACAGTCGAGACACTGCATGTCTCTCAAGGCCAACTGTGACCTCCACCATGTGAGGTTATTCAGCAGTCCAATTCGCAACCGACTGCCCACGAAAACAGGTGGTACTAGTACGTAAAATAATGTCTTACCTGTTTACGATCATCTCGCCTTGGGTGATTCTCTGACATATAATCAAATAAAGTCACAATAATCCGTGTGATCCGCCAAATAAATTAACCATCAACCGATAGACTGTCAAGCTGATGATCACTGGCTAAGTAAGCTATTATCCTTTAATTAGCTTGTACCCGGTCCATTGACTGTCACAGCGGGTTTATACAGTCCTGTTTGTGCTGAATTCGGCTGTCTCTCTGACGATGTGCCGGTTAGAAATACTCCAGAAAGATTTATCATCTATGGAGTAAGTCTGAACTGGCGTCTACTCGGCTTAAAGCAGCTCATATTATCCGGCGTACTATCCGCTATTGATACATCTACGCTGATTTATACGAGCTATGTGTCCCAGAGACGCAATGTCCATCGCCTGAAGGCCGCTTACCACTTGTAAGCCTACTGGGTCCTTACACACAGTCATAACAACCGTTCGATATTCTTATCCTTCCCTTTCTGCGGGAAATCTTTTGGCCTTAGGTGTAGGATACTCGTTTGTCAGGTACATGTGTTTTTGACCGCACCAGTATTAACAGCAACCACACTAAAATGTCTCTATTACTGAAAGTATGTCCATACATAATGGTAGCTAGTGTTGGGTGTTAAAAGATTGAGATAAATCGCTATGGGCATGCTGCCAAATGTAATACGACCCAGCTCTACCTACACAATATAACATTGAACATTTCGTCACAATATATGTTATGGCACATATGTTACAACCTCAAATGTAATAAAAAGGCAAAATGTAACAATTAAGTTACACTTTGCGTTATCATTCTAGTCCATATAAACCCGATATTATACAATTATTACATTTCGGGTCAACACTCCATTTTTGATAAACCAGAGATGTACTAATGACATTTTGTTACATTTCGGATTAGGATGAGCCACTGAAACGCGAAATGCAAAGATAACAAATTGCGCGCACTTACATAACACGATTACCAGTATATCATTTATTCATTGTTCAATTACTAGCGAAAAATCTTATCCGAATCCACGGCCACTGCGTGTAAATAAACTAGATGAAATAACGTGGAGTAGACGCAAACACAGACACATATGCAATAATGTCCCTGAGTTATTAACAGATTTTTAATGACGCCATGAGAGCAGTGTTTTTTTGTTGGTTTGCTTGTTTGTTTGTTTGTTTGTTTGAAGGATTTTATCCCGTTCTTAAGGTTATTTCACTCATATAACGCAGTGCCAGTGCAATGGGTGAAAGGAATCACCCTCGTCGTCATTGGCAACAAAGCAGGTCGACACAGAACAAGTACAGCACACCAAACATGGCGCCGCAAGAAATCGACTTCGGGATACCCCCTTACTCAGAGAGCTAAAGGGCACTGGAGGCAATCCCGCAATCCACCAACCGTGTACGTATACATTGTATAGATGAACTAACGTTTAGTTCGGAACAGCAAGCCGAAGTTAGTCCGTTATTGACGTTCCATGTACCATTTTCTCGATATTGCTTGCTTGTTCTTCCGCTTATTTTATTTAAAGTTAAATACGACATGCGAGTCTCCAAATGCATGTCGCTAAAATCTGTCGCTTGGGTAAACATATTATACCACATAACATGCATGAGTTAGTTGAAATAAGCGGTTAGGATGTCTTCAAGTCAACAACCAATCGACTTCCTTATGCTCCATTGCTCAGAGAGCACCAAGGCACAGTAGGCTGCCACCCAACCGCCTGTCACTGAAACAATAGGATTGATTGATTGGGGTGTTATGCTGTACTTAATGTGGATTCACTCTTATGGCGGTGTGCCAGCCCAATGGGTGAAGGAAACCACCCTAAAGACGCCGGCAGCTTAGAAGACCGCACAATACATTTAAAGGGCACAAAAGTGGATACCACAACAAATCGCCTTCCTGATGCCCATTTACTGAGCTCTCACTGTCGGCGATAAAACGATCTAAACTTATCCTAGGCACGATCATGCTAAGCTAAACACCTTTCCTAGTCTATTTCTCGAGACTTTTGGAGATCTTGAGGAAAGTCTAATGGATGTGCTGGTTTGCGAGTAAAACCACCTTAATTTCTGTATAGATTCCTTTATAATGCGGACATGAATGTCTACGGATCAGAAAAATGACCTCGCTTTAGCCAGGTCTCCCATTGATATTCCACCCACAATTCTGTGCCAAGTTGCCAAAGACCGAACATTAACAAGAAGGTGTGGATCGTCTAAAACGCTATTTGTTTCATACACGTATAACTAAACAATTTTTTCTATAAGTTTGAGACAATAAAATGTGTTTTATAAACTCGAAATGTATTTTAATGTATTCGAACCCCTTTTCTTCTTAGCGCGGGGAGCGAAATTGATAATTGTTTGCAACAAGGACGAAGTTCGGCGAGTGGAAGGTGTGATGCAAATTGTCAAATAATTGACAGTGAAAATTATTTCATGCATATATGAACTGTAATACCACGGTTCTATTTCGAGAATTTTAAATAGAAACTTTAGGTTTTCCTCCCTATTAATGTTTGCCTCAACTATTACAGATGTAGATTTTATTTCTGATCTGGTTGCAAGAGGGTTGTTTACTTTTATCATGCAAGTTGCTTATAAAATGTATCAGCTGTATAGGAGATCTTCTTTCAGCATGATGCATGGATGTAGTTGATGAGGAATTTAATATAGATTTATCTTCTCAAAAGATTACCAATGGACTGGACACAAAACGCTTCTGGAATTGAAAAGCGGCTCTGTTTGAGCTGATATTTTATTCTTGTCACGAATCCTCCAAAGAATATTTGGGTTTACAAATTGTTCAAAATGTGATCTAATAAAACAGACTTATGGTAATACAAATTAGTTTCCTCGAAATTCCTTATTGCCTTAAACGTGTTCCGACCAGGCAGAAAAACTTTTATCAGCTTAAGGAAGCTAGGCTTTAGATTTTTCGCAAATGGAAGGAAATAAAAAATAAAAGGGAATTCGTTTATTTTAATTTTTTTTAATTCTCAAGATATGCAACATCAGCTTTTAAAATATTTATTTCGCCGCAATTAATACCCTTTTGCGTTATGATAGCAAAAAAAAAGAGAAACTCGAGTAATGGAACATCTTGATTGTTGAATTGTTGAGTTATTTTCATAAAGATGGACTTTGTTACTTGTAGGATAGGATTGTTGAGAGGGAGATGAGTTCCAAGGCCATGCTATAATATTTTGGTTGTCAAAATAAATGGAGTAGGTTATGACAAATCTGTATATTTTAAAACTTTTAAATAGTTCATATATGTTAAACGTTTAGTTCTTTATATTAAAACAAGAACAAAAACAGATATTACCAATTCTAAATCGGTAACGCTTCTTTGTTGACATTTTTAATCTATGACCAAATAAGGAAAGACACATATTTACATTTTAAGCCACGGGTTATATAGGGCATTAAATTCGTGCAACCTATAATAACAGTTTATTATTAACGATTGATTCTCCTTCATTTAAATCACATGTGTCAAAATGGGAGCTATATTCACCGGGCCTAGTTTAGAAAGAACCAACAGAGCTTTGGATATTGCCACAGAATGTAAAATCAATATTCAATTTACTTGTCAAAGTACATCGCAAACCGAATTAAGAGAGATTGATTCTTTTATAAACTGATGCTTTTTTGTTGTAAAGTTATTACGTGCGTGAGTGGGCTCTGGTCAATAAATATCCCAAGATCTTGGTTCAAAACTGTAGACATTGAATATATGTGGTCGGAGATAATCTTTGTATTTTAGGACTGGTTTTTGACGATCTAAACAACGATTAAGTATTTGACTACAACATTCTCGATGCACGAAAAAACAATACTTATTCGTGAAACAGTCGGAATAGTCTCTTCTAATAAAAGTTATGAGAGAAATATATGCAACGTTTAGTAGCAAAAAAAACATCTGGTTCACCATAGTCATCAAGTGCACACAATCTTGCAACCATATCAAAAATCAAGCCTCCACGAATCAACAGTTTACTCCGTCCTGTATAAGTCACCACAGCAATTCTATAGTGCATTCATATGGTGCGATGTGTATTGACGACTTTAGGGAATTCCCCAAATTAGCAGCCTTTTGATTGATCGAGAATTGTTGAGACAAATATCGACCAATCAAAGCACTGTCCACAAGGGGGATCGCTAAATTTACTACAAATCACACCGTGTGAATGCACCTGAGGGTTAGAGTCAGCATATCCTGAACAAAACGCAAAACCTTTTTCTGGACTGTATAAAATAAAACTAGAACTTTATCCAACACAACTATAATAGTGAATATGCTATCCATCCTAACGTCCGTCCCACAAACGTGAAGATGATAGCTTCGTTCTGAAGAACATCATAGTAGGTGTTGCTCCACCAAAAGATAATTACAAGTATACTGTGTGAAAACGATATCTTTGACATGAATCAACAGAATGGTATCACGTTTTTTAATGTAGTTTTCTCCTGTTTTCCTGTTGAAGCTTTGTCCGTTTGTATAGCTTTCTCCTTTTGTCCTGTTGCAGCTTTATCTGGTTCTCCTGTTGTATCTTTTTCCTGTTCTCTTGTTGTAGCTTTCTCCTGCCCTGTAGTAGATTTCTCCTGTTGTAGCTGTCTCCGGTGAAGTCGATGGACGACTTGACATTCCACAAATTCTCACCAATATGGCTGTCTTAATGGTTTTTATATCCTACATATAAATTCACAACATAACTTTAAAAGAAGACACAAACAACACTTTAACTTTAAAACAGATCCACGGTGTCTAGAAATGTAGCTCTATCCTGTTAAGAATATAGAGTCAGACCAAATTCTGGTAACTGATATAGCCACTTTGAGTGAAGTAACTCAGTAGGTTTGATGGAAATTGACTTCCGTCATCACATGTCTTAGAAAACCAACAGTTCCCAAATATTTACAAGAAAGATAGATTAGCCAGTTTGTTTTTAAAAAATAAGCACTTCTAAGGGGAAGAGCGTCTCCGCTTCTTAATCCTGTTTTGTTAATGTTGATATCTTTATAAATGTCTACATATTGATGACTACATAATGGACGTGAGACGCTCCAAGGAACCGTTAATACATAAGAGCTATCTTTGTCATCGAGACATGCATAGATCGTTCAACACAAAATAAACGGAGTGTTACGACAAATGTCATCGCAATTTTTACCGAGATTTGAGCGTGCCCAATGATCCTTCAACATTATTTATTTCTTCAATGTTAACCGTCGTACTTAAGGGTATTTCACATTGGTGGCAACTTTGCATTGCCGGTGTTGGCGGAAAACCAGGAAGAAACCTTATGAAAACAACCCCACGAGATTCACATCCATCGGCCTCCCTTAATGTATATTGAAGTAGCTCGCCGTCCAATGTGAACCATGTGAGCCACACTGCAGGACACTCGCAGCTTCAGCAGTCAGATTCACACAATCGTTGAATTATATGGTTGGTTTATTTCCTTTTAAACAGAGGAATGGTTTGGAAAGCACGTACATCAGTATATGGTACATCA
>JAVFBZ010204053.1:0-13576 GCA_032466195.1 Katharina tunicata
GCAGGTCTTGTCTATAGGATGTAGGATCGTAGATCCGTGATATCTCTCACAGCCTAGATTGCTGTGCAGTACAAAAAAAAAAAGGTAGGTAGGTAGGTAGGTAGGTAGGTAGGTAGGTAACCTTGCTGACTATTCAATAGTGATAAACGTTTTCATTGTAAACTGGTTTGTCTTCTTTTTTTCCATTAAACATTATTATTTAAGATTTGATTATTATTAGACACCATACTTAGCTAAAATATCCGTAATTGAATTCCCTTTCCTATTCGTCAACTACGATACCAGTATTATTCAATCTATAGTTGTTTGTTATTGAAGGATGCCCAGCGCAGATAATATCTACATAATTTGATCGGATCTAGGTTCAATCGATGCAAACTTAATCAACTAGGAATTTGATATGTGTTAAGCTAGACGAACAGGGCATATACAGTCAGCGTACCAAAACGAATTCAAAACTTTATTTATCTGGAGTTCTTCCTTTGCGTCTGTATTTATGTGCCTGGTATCGATCGTAGTTGAGAGAAAGTTAGTAGCACGGTAAGAATATAGGTGCCTAGGGAAATTAACTGCATACCCTCATCTACAAATTGGGTAATAATTGTCCCAGATAGGCTCAAATTCACGTTCAGTTGAATTTTCCACTCGTGACACTCCTCAAATTATACAAATCCAAACCATTAACAGTTGAGCATTTCTTTGCTGTGTTAGGAAGTAATGACCTACATTTAGCAAGCTATTTAAGGCGTTTATCATATTCAGAACCCTAGTTCCCACATGACTCTAAACAACTGTCCCTGTTCAACTCGGTACAATTTTTTTTATTAAAAACGTTGTGCGAACTGACACCATTACAGGAGTCAACGAGAGTTGATCTGGCACCAAATCAGTAGCAGTAAACACATACGAGTTTAAGGCGTATTTATCTTCATCAAAACCCTAGAGCCTTCGATAAAACGTACTTGGAGCCAACTTGCCTTCAGACAAAATTTGTGCGCTCTGATACCAACATAAATAAAAACGGAAATCAGCTACCAAATCACTGACAGTAAATGCACACAGGTTCGCCCTTATTTACATAGTGTTTACACTATGTCTTTATTTACAAATTCCCTGGTTCTTTGTAACTCGGCTGTCATTAAAAAGAAATTAACAAGTAAATTCCACCCCTTAAATATTAATTGACCAGGTAAATCACATCAAGTTCTTTGGAATTATATTTAAAGATGGTCAAGAAACGCTTATGAGAAACCACCGTGTCGAAGTGGTATTCTATGTCGAAAAGTAGTACCAGCACGTCATAGATGGGGCCCTCCTTATGTCCCATCTGGCGCCTCATGGCCTCTCTGGGCCATACGTTCTCATATAATACTACCAACGTCTCGATAACGGTGTTGGATGACCTCAACAGCTGCGTGACCTTTCGACGGTGTCTTCATCGGTTACGCTCGCTAGTGAAAGCGCTTCTTTATCCATATCGGTTTGGTAAAGGTGTTGTGTACGCTCCAAACAAATATACAGTAGCCTATTCTTATATTCTTCTCTCTCGTACTATATATAAATAAATAACATAGATATATATACACGGTTTAATAAACAACCAGTATTATCCGGTTTCATTTTATTTTTTCCACCAAAATATGGGTCCATTAAAAACCTAATCATCGTTTACTCCATTTTCTGTTCTTGATCATCGTCCCTTTTTGTAGACTTTCCTGCATCGTTCGGCCGAACTGGCCTATTCATATACATACCCACGCGATTGCACTTAGCGGCGGCTAATTTATACGATACAAAATCTAACGCTTTCCTAGCTGGAACATACTTGATCGTTTTAAGCCCCTCGTGTTGTATCCAATAATCGGACATGTCTTCTACCTCGTTCCAGGCGGTCATCGGTATATGTTCTTCCATGACCGGAGAATTACCCAACATACACACGCGTCGTTTATGCATGTAAAAACGCAGGGTGAACACTTTGACCCATGCATTTTTACTATACCGCTTATTCTCTCGATATAACAAGTCATATGCACGACCGCCGTCTGCCGAAGTGACCCAGTGAATGAAACTATAAATAAAACATTTCAAAAGTTTTTCCATCGTCGAGAACACGGCGTCTGGCCACACAATGACGTAACAAACGTTCCGGGATATAGGTTGGGTCGCCGTTATCACCGCGTACCTTTGGAAATATTGTTCCACACCAAGCAAACTAGTATACCTTTTCATAAAGGTTAACGTCTTGTTAATAACATCGATCGATGAATGGATTCTATATTCATCAGTCTCGTCGTCCGTGACCATGTAGTCCAAAACTACATACGCCCTCAACGGATCGGTTATATTCAGAGCCTGATGATAATGGCGGTCGATTTGAGAAAGATTAAACATGATGTTGTCACGAGAAAAACCCTCTACGACGTGGTACGCACGGTTGTCATAACCTACTTCCCTAACGACGACGTGCTTCTTCCTAAAGCCCTTGGCCGCGTTCCACGCAGCTCCTCGTGTTTTGTTGTTGGAGATGAAAAACATTTTCAATGCAGTTGTATATGTGTGTCTATGTGGTTAAATGGTTACTATTTATATATGTATAACTTGACGAGGTCAATACGATATTGTGTAATACCAAGTACTTAGTCACCTTCCCCACATAATGGAATTGCGACATCACCCACTTCCTGCTGCTATATGGACCACCGCCGTCATCGACCCGATCGTCTCATACACACAATCTCACAATACAATTTACCACCCCTTATTGTTAACGAGTTAACCCCGTTGAAACCAAATATACATATATACCACCGCCACCATACCTATCACGCCCTTAACATCCCATTCCCGATTTAACCACCATCTCAATCTCGGACATATACGACCCGGCCCATAACATCCGTATTAAAACATAGAGGATATCTACTGTTTGTTGATGGATACGATCAATATTTCATCGAGTGTCATCACACGAGATGAAATATTTATCGTATCTAGTAAAATGTCAACAAGTTGCCTAGATACGCGATGAATTGCAGAAATCACTGTTGAAAAGGAGCACATGTTCGTGAGGAAAATTAAGTGTTATAATTTACAATTTACAGGAGCAGAAGGTAATTATTTAGAATCGTCGCTTCTGAATTTTTTAAATTTTAAGTGTCAACAGTGAACGATCAACAAAATTAAACGACCTCCACGACAACTAGTTCAGAAACATCAGATTATTCTACATTGTTGTTCGGCGGTGAAAGTATGGTGCTTTGGGATACTGCTGATTGTGTCTGGGGAAGCGAGCACTGCATCCCGGCAGAGATGTCGGACACGAGGGGAAGGATAACCTGATACTGACTGCCGGTTTGTGTTGTCATCGTGGAAGATATGGGCGGTATATGTGGTGTTTGGTGGATATGGACGCGGTTATTTCCGTGAATTTGATTTCCTACGAAAATTCCGGGTGGGAAATATGGATTTGTTGTAGCAGTTTGAGAGTGTGGCGGGACAGTTGTTGTGGCAGTGGCTGATGGGAGTGATGACCGAAAGGAGGACGTTTGGGCAGATTCAATGTTGGAAAGTATGTGAGATATATTTCTTGATTGATCTTGATTTAGTTTTCCGTAATTATTTAGACTGTTAACAGTTTAGATTTTTATGTCCCGAAATCTGAACTATTTGATTTGGAGGAATTCCTTTGTCCCAATGTACAATGTGTTTTCCAGCACTTAAAATAAAAATAAACAAAACATTATAAATACCGGTAGGCCTAATCAATTTGCTTTTGGGGACCGGATGTAAAGTTTGAGTATAAAGATGTTAGCTTTATAAATTACACAAATATGTTAAAACTTATTAAAAACAACAAAACGTCATATAAGAAATAGTTTTTATGTCGGTTGGGCCAAAAGAAATCGATTAACAACAGTTTGTAGATTCGATTTTTTGCCAACAATCCAATCTATTTAGGGATATTTAGAAGAAAAAAAACACACACACACAATCTTTGTGTGTAAAACTTATAATTACGTAGTGTATCGAAAATGTATATTTTTAGTGTAAATTGATTGATCGTTAAATTATAGTGTCTTTGCATGCAAATGTACCTATATACAGTCAAACGCTTGCCAGTTTTATCCTTCACGTACGACCCAGCTTTTAATCTGTTCGTGATGTCATAAATCCTGTTAAGTCCCATGGGTGACTTCTTGTACCAGACATGGTCCGGGTTAATTCCACCCGTAGTGTTTATCCCTAGGTAGAATGGTGTCTCTGGATCCAAAAATCCCACCGGTCTTCTGTCCCGATATAATTTATATAATTTCACCGGATCCCTAACCGCTTCATCCGGGATGCTGTATAGGCCCTGGTTTTTTTTTTTTCGCACATCCCTGGGATTTAAACCAGTCCTCATTCTTGTCTGCCTCTCTTGTGTATAAATTAAATAACTTTCATTTTCATCTAATTCTTCTTGCAGTTGGAGGTCTCCCCATTTGAGATTGTGAGCTTCCTGACCAGTGCTGATGTCAAAATGAATCGAGTTAATAAGCCACCAGGAATATAGTAGGGAACAGGCATTATGAGGACCAAGAACCTTTGCCTCGTACATTTGACCAAATTCTTTATCAGTGAACGGGTCTGCTGCACGTGGTTTGTTACCCTTTCCCATGGATTTCAGTTGCTTTTGCTTAGTGCGAAGAACACCGCACCTATCAATGCTGAAGAAAAATGATCGAATGGTGGTTGGCTCATATTCCTCACCATTCCTCTTCTTAAGAGCATGGAAAAAACTGGAGATATAATTGTTCAACTCAGTTGGTGGAATGATCTCTACATTTCTGTATTCATTTTGATTCCTCTAATAAGTTTTAAAAACTTCCACATCAGATTTGATTTTTCTTCTTGTATTGTTGTTTTCCTGATTTTCCCCAAAATGGTCAACATCTTGGAAGATGTGACTTGACCAACATGTCTACCAGTGGCATTTGGAGCGCTGTCAGCCGCTGTCAATAATATCAAAATCTATTCCTTTCAACTCTTCATCATCACTAAATCAATTACCAACGTTTTCCAAAGAGGCTAAAAAGTCTTCCATATTTGTTGTTCCGCTAAAGCAGAAGCCTGGTTACCTCCATCTGGAGGCTGCTTTAGAAGGGAGAGGTAACTCTGAGTTACAAAAAAAGTAGTTCCATCTACAAAGGAAAATATCAAAAGTGATATTTTCACAGTAGCGATACCACAATTATCAATATCTCACTGATATGACGTTTATTTATCTGATAGATTTCAGTATCTCATCATTAGGTATATAATAAAATGCGGTACCATATGACCACCGACCTAATATGACGCCGTCACAATGGTGCGGGTGACCACAGCCATTGACCGATTGTGGTACACACGACCACAACCACATCACATCAAAATTATATCTCTGTAAATCATCTCGGAATGTAGGTATGCTCAACCATATTTAAATAATCCATAACTAAGAAAAAACTATTTAGTTTATATAATTCCATTATCTATAAGTATTTTTTGTACAAAAATATCTGAGCAATCACATACCAGTCTCATCGCAAACGGCAATCACATAGTAATTCGTATATAACACTTTGTCCTAGGCTTGAGCACACCATTTCTCTATTTCGCAATCTTAAAAGCCTACCTTTTTTTTTAACTTATATGAAAACATATTCTACTTTGATTACTGCCCGCAGTTATCTATCTTATAAAACAGCGTAATATTCTCCAACACGATACTTAAAACCCAATCCAGAACTTTAATAAACATTTTTATTACAGTTCATAAACCTATCCTTCACTTAAATATATGATTGTGCTCGGGAATACAACAAACTGCAAACAATAATATTTCCAAATTAAATCTTTTTATATTCAGAATAGCTGACTGACCTTTTATTTTGCAGCATACGGGTTCTTTAATGTACGATTAGCAAATTAAACCACATCAACATCGCATTTTTTTACATTTAAAACTTTCAAACAAAAGTTCATCCTTTACGCCGTCATAATTATATTCTTATACTATCAACTGGGATTGAACATAAATCCCGCCCTATGTGTAGCTCTGTTAAAAAAAAAAAAGGCCTAAAACAACAATTCTCATTATGCTACTTTCTCAGAACAGACAACTAATGGTGAAATAAAATCCATCAATCGAAATAGTTGACCAATACTTAATCATTGTTTGAATGGTTAGATGTATATGCTTACTGAGTATATGTATATGCATTAAAGTATAGATGTTTAATGTATATGCTAAAAAAAACCTTATTTAGCAGCCTAACATATGTGTTCGCATTTGGTGACTACTAACATGGTTGTACGCTTGTGAATTCATTCTCAACATTCCCACGATCTCGATCCGATCTGACAGTCATACGACAGGGTGGACAGAATCGCTTCATACGGATCCTATATACATTCAACACATTATGCCCTACTTAAATTTTGATGGGCTTAAAAAATTAACAGACAACACGAAATGTTTATAAAATCGTGATTGGTCTAAGCGTGGAAGGGAACCATAAGGCTACATGCTTTGTTAGCAGTTCGTTGACAAATCCATTCCACATGTTCCAATTTCTACGCACGAGATCTCATCGTCTGCACGTGTGACTAATCCAATTCGGAGTAATGACCGTTTTCGGATAGGCCCTATATATACAAACTGCTTTTAATCGTTTATGTAGGTCTTATAACATTGTTATTTTAAGTGAATTTAAATAACCGACTAGCCAGTTTGTTATTATATCTGCCTTTAACTTCTTTACAAACTGGTTTTTAGTCGCATGTGCAATAATTGTACCGTTGAACAGATCTGCCTAAAATAATCACCTAAATTAGGCATGAAGTATTGTTTAATGCTGATTGTAAGTTACTTTGTGAATTACAAGTCGAACAACAAAGCCACATAAACTTGTCTGAACCACAAACGCAATGGCATAGTAAGAACCAAACCTTGCTGACTGGAATTAACTAAATCCCAGTATTACTTATGATTCCATTAAACCTGCATGGTTTATAGTTTGTTTGGTTGATTTGCGTTTCATGCCGTAGTCAAGACTATTTCAGGTAATAGGTCTGCTCTATCTTTAAAACTATAGGCTTCAAATAGATCCGGCCACCAGCAAGAAGAAATGAATTAGCTGAGATTCAATGAATACATTCTGAAGTTATTTGTGGTGTATTTTATTTCAATTCCGCTTCAGAGATTCTCTTTCTTGCCAAGTATTTACGGCATTGTAAACGACATCACGCTGCTGTTGACCTATTGATGACATAATGTTTATATATGGTATACAAATGACAGATCATTGCTCAAATACCGCGCAGCACACTCGGCCTCTGCCAATTGTGAGTCAGCCGAGCCTTAAAACAGATATCCTCGCATACACCAAGTTAAACCATTGCTGCCTCTCCACACATTTGATACAAATATCTTACGCACAGTTTCAGGCGAATCCTATATATTTCAAACCAATGCTCGTGGAGACGTTTAACAACTAAAAAAGAAGGAAAAGGCAACATGATAGTAAATTATTGTCTATACGGTCAAATCCATCACCATGTATAAGAAACACTGACAACATATTTTTGATAGGAAACGTTCCATCACACTAAACGATATGTTATATAGGTCGAATTAACAATATAGCAAAGTCGTGAATGGCAAAATAGATAAAATAGTGCATGCTAACATTCTACAATGAACACACATACTTATTGGCATCGGATCTTTTTCTTTGTTCTTTTAGTCGATTAATTTTATAACTTTAATCAATTGCTAATATTTCCCATCCAAACAAGAATATTACAATGACATACATCGATTACGATAGTTTTTCGAAGGCAACCCTTTACGATAAAGATACTTTTCAATATGAAAACTTCAGTATTCGAAGATTTAATTATTTTATAATACCGTGTCGTGTGTGCTCGGTTAAATAGGTGAACACGACGAAAAGGGATATTATGACGTTACAATTGAATAAATACAGCCGGTTCCAGAAAGGCAGCACTCCTATACTACAAGACTCGATGAACCGATTAATCTTCGCATTCCGCTTTCGAGCACACCGTTATTAATCATTTCAATTGAAAGGAATTCATCTATTTGACGCGAACAAGAGAGCGATGAGTAAGTTGAAAATTCATCGGTATATCTCCAATAGCTAGGTTAATTTAGAAGGCCAAAGTTTAACCCAGCGTCATTCGCGACAAGCCTCGTGAAGACTTAACTGACCAGTTTTGTAGATTTTTAGAGAAAAGGCGCGGAATCAATGACCTCAAGGTGTTAAGGGATCATTTACAACATCCATTTTTAATTGACCAAAAGCGTTCGACGCCCGTTACGACGCCCGAGTAAGTCTGGCAAATCGACCAAGTCTGCTTGCCACACATCGTCGATTCCCTTGGTTATCATTTTGTTGCGGATAAATTTTCTCTTGACAGGCTTATGTAGCGTGTAGGCATCCTGTTCTTTCAACCAATCGCGCATCTGTTTGTTCGTAATAAGTTTTCCATCTTTCTTCGCCTGGTCGTATAATGTTTTAACACTACCGTAAGCCGATTAATTTTTCCCATCGTAAAATATTTTTTTCAAGTACGCCTCCATACCTATATACCTAAACTAACGCTGTTCTACATATGGCAGTTAAGAACCTGTCACAGAACACATGCTCACAAAAATGAATAAAAAACACGTAAACACGATAAAATATAAAGACATAAATTGATTGATACATTGCAATATTTGGTCAACACGTTACAATTCGACTCTGAACAGTCTTACACGTTTGAGACAGTCATAACATGCAAAGCACATGCGAATAGTCACATGCAGTTTGGACACCTATCTCCGGGTCAGCAACCTCACCAATTTATAAAGTCCTTGGGGTTACACTTGTGACATGCCAGAGCTCCCAACTGATTGGCATGGTCCTCTCGATACATACAGTCTTCGTGTAACATAAACGAATTTACTCCTCGTTCTTCGGGCATTGGATCGTTATATTCAGACGCCATTTCCAAGGTTTGGTCATGTCTTTTATAGTCGTTATGATACTATTAAAATGGCTCTTCAACGCCTCCCAACCCTCTTTCGTCAGAGTAAATCCGTACACCGAGGTTTTCACATTGTCCTCACGGCGATTTTTATACCATCTTCGAATATGTACGAGGGTGGTATCTTTGTAACAGGACACGTTGAGGTGTAAATCTCCATTTAAAAGTTACGGTGTTTCCACATCACATGGCTTCACTTCGTCTTTCATATATACATCGATGTCGTTCGCTTTTAGAATTAACTGATTTCAGCCTTCAGTGTCCAAGATAAGGAGGAAGCTTACAGGTGTGTACAACTGTTCTACCAATCGCCAGTTTCGAAAAACCACAGTCGCTTTGGCACATTGTTCAACGACTTTAGCGTGTAAATTTCCCTGTATCTTATACATGTGGACGACTTCAGCGGCATACGAATACTGTCTCACGATCTTCACTTTATATCCCGTGTACACTGGGAAAAAACCCACTGGCGGCCAACTTGAATAAATTATTCCTATACATTTTTGACCAAATTATTCCTATAAATTTTGACTAAATTATTCCTTTAAATTTTGAATAAATGATAATTCTTGTATAAATTATTCCTATAAAATAGGGAATACGGGATTTTTAATCAAATTGTAATGCAGCAAGTCATATTATGTTCATATATGTTACGTTAATCATTCAAAATTAATAAAGAAATCAGGAAACGCTAGGAAACGATTTTACTGTTTTCTCTCTTTCGAAGTTATATATCATCACTCATTTTCGTGTTTATAATAGTATAGTTGATTATTGTGCATCTTAACAATCTAAAGTTAAGATTACAGCGTAAAATAGACATTAACAGTACTTCATCGCGAAACATCAGCCTTCCACATAATCCTCTATTTTATTTCAAGATACAATTAAACATCATGGGAGAAAAACACAATAACATCTGGTCATACCTCATCAAATTTATGTTTATATATTTTTGTGTGCTGAATTTCACGTAAAATCTATGATATTACTAAATATCATCTTGAAGTGACGTTAGAGGAAACATCATTCGGGAGCATTTATCAATCAGTTTAGAATTAATTTATTTGAAAAGTTATTTTTGCCCAGACTGAGAACATATTTAGACATAATTATATGACTTCAAATCAAACTTTGTCATTTCTGTTTTTGTATATATCGGTCTTGGTATCATCGTTTTCGGTGTAACACTATGAGCATCTGAAACACTCTTAAAGGGGAAAATGAGCTGTTCTCGACAAACATATCTAGGTATTTACCGACCTGGCGAATAAATAAATTCAAAGTTTGTTCTGACTTAATGACGTAAAGTGTAAGGTTGCGTAAAGTCAATTAATAGTCTTGTGTCGAGCAGTATATGACTAACCCCCGAGGTGGTGTAGTAGACGAGCACTTGTGTTATAATAACATAAAAAAAACAAAGAGGATAGTTTTGTTGGTTCCGCCAGATAACACTGTTGTTAGAGAGGTCATTGTAAATCTGTCTGCGATTACGAGTGTTTGGTGTGTTATATTGCTGTCTGTAACAATGCACTACTCGAGTCATCCATGCATTGATAAACAAATCAGTCATGCATACACAAATTTCGACAAGTCCATACTTGTCTGGTTTTTGGCCAAGGCCATTAGCCTATAATGTGTGACAATGGAAATGCTATCTTATTTGAGATCTTTAAGTTAAAATTTCCTATTACGCTCATTTTGAATATGAAAATTACTCGAGTTCAAAGCAAACATTTGGACACCCTATATATTCCTCGATTTATTTATCGAATAGAGCTTTTCTGTTCGCATAATCATTTATTCGTGTATCTAGTTTTCCTGAACGAACATAACACCTCGATATGTACATTTTAAGCGTGCACTCATACAGTCGCGAGAATAGACATTTCTCACCTGCGTTATTGGCAGATGTTTGGTTTTCTTTCGCTTATACATTTAGTATTGACCAATCAGAACTGTGAGCATTAGGAAGGGTATTCGTTAAGCAATTGTCAGACTGACCACACAGGTCGTCCCTTAGTTGAACGAAATTTCAGATTTACAGAAACAAGTTTCCTATATATCTTATTAACAAAACCGAGTACTTAACTCGTAATCAGCAACCATTTGAAATATCGAAATATTTGTAAGTTTAATTGGTTAATTGTTTACTAATTCTTTCGAGTCTAAATAAATATATTAAGTATAACATGAAGACAATAATCCGCCTCTACATCCGTTATTAATACAGATAAAAACTTAAAACAAAGACATGTCTTTGCTGGCTTACTTAAACGGTTAACTTGGGCTGTCCCAGTCAAATAGAGTTCTACGCTTTCAAATTAATTACTGTTGTCTTCAAACTTTCAATCCAATAGGTAGGCTGCAGATGTTTTCCAAACAGGCACTATCATTTACGCGATACTTCTCAGAACGTACAATAGACTAAATTGCCTCGAGATCATTACAATACCCTCGAACAATATAGACTGAAGCTTTATACTGAAGTATGATACTCTTACAACATGGAAGAAAGTTATCTGTTGTAAATAAGACTTTAACCGTATTATTTCCAAAATTGACGCTGTGTTTATCTCGACATTCATGTAAATGAATAATAAAACAAAATAAGATAAGTGTCTATTTAACCAACGAGAATATCAATCAAAAAGTTCAAGCCCAAGTTAACCGTTTAAGTAAGCCAGCAAAGACATGTCTTTGTTTTAAGTTTTTATATGTATTAATAACGGATGTAAATACTATTTAAACAATAGTTTTGTTTTAATTGTACATGAACTATATATATAGGAAATAAATGACTGTCTCTTCTTTCCTGCAGAACCGGTGACTGGATATGGAGGTATGGATTTGATTCGAATATATAGCCCTCTTAGATGACGTCACAGACAGGTGTTTACCAATCCTATAGAACCACATTACCACAACAATAGCCTATGACAATAGACCTCATTACCATAACAATAGCCTTGAACAATAGAGGTCATGTGCACAACAATAGCCTATAACAATAGACATCATCAGCATACCAATAGCCTATAACAATAGACCTCATTAGCATAACAATAGCCTGGAACAATAGAGGTCATTAGCATAACAATAGCTTATAACAATAGAGGTCATCGAACAATAGACCTCATTTGCATAACAGAAGACTATAACAATAGACTATAACATTAGAGGTCATCGATCAATAGACCTCATTTGCATAACAACATAATATAACAATAGACCTCATTAGCATAACAATAGACCTCATTAGCATAACAATCAATCACGTACGTGCCCATATACTACTCAGATATATCCTCAATTATTACTGTTGTCTCCTTTAGAGCAAAAAAGCTATATTTGCGTCATGGCTATCTTCTCTTATATGCAACTCACATCGGCCTCTCCGCCTACACAGAACGACCTTACCAAATAGTCAACATGACCCGGATACACAAAACCGAGTTAATCAAATACATTGCAAGATGACCTCAAAACAAGGTGAATGTAGCCTGGCCGACAAATCCCATATATAAGCTAAATTGTATTTGTCACAAGAAGTTGAGGAAAATTCTGTCATATCAGACACAGTCTACAGTCGTCTGGCTGAAGGGGTGATACTGAAAGGTCACGAAAAAGAATTGTTGTTTAAACATCAAACGGAGGCAGGCTCCTAAAAACGTTTCTTCTATACATAGGTTCTAACCGTCAATTGATCAGTACGCGGCTGATCATTACTTGTTTGGTAAGACTAGAATTGATATTTTGTCGGATTGGATTCGAAGTATTTTGTTTCGAGATCAAAGTTGAACTATTAGTGTTTTTCGCAGTATTCCCAGTTTTGTTTCTATCAGGAATTACGATGGGTCAGATAAGGAAAGGTTTGCCAATGTAATGCCTTGTACGTTACGTTCTTATCCTCTATAACTTTAATTTTTCGTTGCTTATGTCCAATTAATGTCATAACAGTATGCATGTAATGTTTATATATTCTTATATTCCAATCGTTTATCTGGCGTTTATCACGATTCAAAACTTCCCCAGCAACCTTGCCACCCCTCTCTCTACAAACAGTATAATAGCACTCACAAAAGCTTGTGTGGAATCCACTTATTTAACCTGGGGTGACAAATTGTTTGAGCAAATCAATGGACTCCCTATGGGTTCACCAGTGTCACCAATTATTTGTGAACTTTATATGACTCACTTTGAAGCTAATGTCCTAAGTACTTCACCTATATCACCTACCTGCTGGTACAGAAAAGTAGGGGATACCTTTGTGATACTCAGCCACGATGAAGATCCCACTGACTCATGAACCACCTAAATGCTCAGCACCAACGTATGCAGTTCACCATGGAGCGGGAAATCGACCAAACACTCCCATTCTTAGATGTCTTAGTCAGGAGAACAAACAATGAAATACAAACAAGTGTGTATCGAAAACCCACCCATACTGATCAGTACGTAAATTTTCAATCCAACCACCCAACACAAATCA
>JAVFBZ010204075.1:0-13574 GCA_032466195.1 Katharina tunicata
TCCTGTTGATCTATAACTTAAGGAGCACCACAAACAGGTCTGATTCCTGTTGATCTATAACTTAAGGAGCACCACAAACAGGTCTGATTCCTGTTGATCTATAACTTAAGGAGCACCACAAGCAGGTCTGATTCCTGTTGATCTATAACTTAAGGAGCATCACAAACAGGTCTGATACCTGCTGATCTATAGTTTAAGGAGCACCACAAACAGGTCTGATTCCTGCTGATCTATAGTTTAAGGAGCACCACAAACAGGTCTGATTCCTGTTGATCTATAGCTTAAAGAGCATCACAAACATGTGTGATTCCTGTTGATCTTTAGCTTAAGGAGCACCACAAACATGTCTGATTCCTGTTGATCTTTAGCTTAGTTTGTGGAGGAGCAAAGCAACATGAACTTTTCTCCAGCCTTGTGGCAGAGTAAGAAATGTAAACAATGCTTTTATTTAAAAAACTAAAGAAATGTTAACACCTGGGAGAATATTACAAAATAATCAGATTTTAACGACACATATTCTCTTAGTGTATATACAGTTCTACATGCGTTGGATGTTTATTCTATGTACTTACCTCTGTCTTCCTACTATCTTCAAGTTGCTCTGTTTTGGTTGGTTGTGTCTGGGAGGTTTTCCTGTTAATTAAATTTACAGTTAATTAAATTCACTAGACCTAAGAACATACTTAAACCATATTTAAATCTTTAACAAATTTAATTATGTGATTAAATCTTTAAGGTTTCTTGATACATGTTACTTTTCTTATCATGAAATCTATTGGTTCTTGTCAATACACATTTCATAAATCCTCTGAGCTAGACAAGAATAAAGAAATCATTATTTTCCATATGATGTAAGAATGTTTTTATATGTTTTAGACAGAGATCTTACCGACTAAGAGCCTCAGTGATCCCATCTTGGTTACAAACTTTGAGGAACTCGACAACATCATCATGCTCATTCTCTGTAGCCAGATCCAGAGCTGTCCGTCCAAACCCATCACTGGCCAGCAGAGTGGAGCCCTTTTCGACCAGCCACTTCACACAACTTAAGTCACCACTAAATAACATAGATTGATTGATTGATTGATCCTGGTTTTACTTAATACATAGAAAAACATATGAATAATCCCAATATCTCACAGCAAGAGGAAAATGTGAACATTTACAATATCAGATAGATGTTGAATTAACGTCCTTCATAGATAAATAAGTATTAATTGGAAAAAAATAAAAGGAAAGGAAAATTACACATCAAAGGCAAATATCAGAAATATTAGAAGAAAGAAAAAAATAACCTTTTCAGATTGAACACAAATCCATAGAGTAAATATTTATACATAAACTGCTAATCCCCAAAAGTCAAATACGTTGCACTTATACAGAAAATAAAAAGACAAACGTAATCATGGTTTGCTTGGCTATTATCCCTCCTGGATGGAGGCGGGAGGGAAAAACTGAATATGAAATCCTACTCTACTGAAGAATCAATGGAGTAAATATGAGTATACTGCTTAACAAACACCAAGTACTCCAAGCCATTTAGCGTAAATTAAAAAAAATAAATACCGGTAATAATTGCAAAATCAGAGAATACTTTTCCATAAAACATCAGCTGGATATTCTGGAACAGTTATTAATTAATTCTAATTGTAAACTCTGAGGATGTTAACCCATAACTCCTTATATAGAGAGTACTGACCCCATGGCAGCTAGATGTAGAGGGGTCTGTCCATCGCTGCTACAACTGTTCATTTTAGCTCCAAATGATGACAGCTCCTGTTAAGATACAGAAAAAATCACATGGCAAACTGTAGTTTCATAATAAAATGAAATAATTTTTGTGTCATTTACAAAGTGAAAGTAATCCATATTTTTGCAATTTAAAGATAACAATGAAAATTGTTAAATATTACTCACTTGCACAAATTTACTCAAAAAGTTGTGAAGTAGTACCGGCCAGCACTCCCCGCCCATCACCGCCACTCAACACCCAAGCCAAGTATTTATGTATTTGTAACTCACCATCAGAGTGTGAAGTCGTCCGTGTAGAGCAGCTAGATGCATGGCCGTATAACCTGTTGGGGTTTCGATCTCCAACAGATCTCTAAACTCTGACAACAAGTGGACTACTTGTAACTGGCCTTCAGATGATGCAATGTGCAGTGCTGTCCATCCTACTTCATTCACACAACTGTCAAAACAAACATGCTTAAAGATAATTCAAATTTCCACTTTTTTTTATAGTACATGAAATGAGTATTTCATTTTGTGTTTGTTAAAGAGCTGAAAGGGGAGCATTCAGAAAGTCAAATCATTGTACAATTATGTCTTTGTGTACAATAAAGCAAAGCACTCAAACAAAATTCATTGAGAGAAGAGAAAACAGTCTTAATATTTAATAAATAGCTTTCTAAAATCCATTGCGGCTAATTATTTAAATTGTACATTGCCACACCTTTTTTGATCTGGCTGTTGTTGTAGTATTTCTCTGATTCTATCCAAATTGCCTCTCTTGGCAGCCTCATGTATGGACGGTCGTGTAACCTCAGGGGTTTTCTTCTCAACTATCTTACCAGAGGATTCCCCGACTTCCTGGAGAAACAAATATACATATACATGTAATATAAATATTTATAATTATGAACTACATATATATAATAAAAAAAAAATATATATATACTTATAAATAGACTGTTTATGAAACAATGATAGTTACTAATAAAATATTTATTTACAAGTGAGAAACTTATCACTGATATGAAAATATCACAAACTATAAAATGCTTGAGTGTTAAATTTGTTATAACCATAGCCGCAGTCTTTATAACTTTTATAACAAGAAATTATTAGAAGAAATACCCAGGTGTGTTAAACACAGTTAGTTTTGATAAATTCTTATGAATATATCCTACCTGTTCTACATTTTCTCTTTCTTGTCTTGTCATTTCTTGTGAATTGTTTTCAGTTTTTTTCTCTTCACTACTGAAATTAGAAGACAAACTTGAAAACTTAAAAATGGCCCAGGAAGTTCCCCCACCCAATCAACCTCTATCGTCTTTCAAGTCACATAACATATAATTTGGCAAGTAACAAGTGTGTTTTAATAAAACACAATGAACAGCAATGTAAAAAGCACCGCATGCCTGCAGTGTGATGTTAAACTCAGCAACAAGAATAGATTCTAAGATCATATGTACTGCTTTTGGATAAAAAATTAAAAAAACACACAAAAAAATCCAGCAGCAGCAAAAAAACCAATACCACCGTAATAGGAGTTGCTTGAGTCAAGCTCTCTGCATATTGAGCTCATGTTGCAACACCATACTTGCAGAAAACCAGAGTAACAGCTACTAACAGGTTTGTCAAGCACTTGTGCAACAGGTAAAGGTAGACAGACATTCTTGCAAGTCCCTAAAAGTATTAAGCACCTGCTATCAGCAATACTTACTCTATTAGATTGGAAGAAGATGATCGTAAAATTTTCCCCTCATCATATGAGTTTAAGTATTCTATGACGTCGTCCTGTTCGTTTTCCACAGCTAAGTCATAGGCTTTATGTCCAAACTCATCTACAGCATTCACATCAGCCCTGTTCTTTACTAACCACTTCACACAGCCCACATCACCACTGAACAATAACAAAGATACACAATAGGTATCAAAATATCACATATATTGTGTGTCCTTCCAATCTTAAACATGGGTGATCACATCACAAATACAATGATTACAATGTATAGCTTTTATCTGTAAACAACTCTTACATTATTAAAAACCATGTCTGTGAAATTATATGAAAAAAAAAAGATAAAAAAGTTTAAGAAAAGTCCATCTGTAAATAAGCCAGCGGGACTGTATCAACTGAAGCCCAATAAAGCACAGGAGTGAAGAGATTGCCTCACCTTCTAGCCGCTAGGTGTAGCGGTGTTTGTTTATCTGTAGTTATACAATCTACTAATGCACCATGGGAAGATAACACCTGTCAACAACAACGAAAAGTTCCTTTCAAGTTATTTTTCAGACTACAACATTAACAAGTAATGTACCGGTATGTACGTTTTAAGCAAGAAAGTGAAAATTGAAAGTTGATAGAGACTAGTTTGGCCAATCTATAGAAATTAGATAAATAATATCTTTCCAAAATAAATTCTTACATGTACATTAATTGTGTTAATGTTGTTAATTTCTCCAGTTGAAGAGTATATTTATTGTGTTGGATTGAAATCTTAAGAAGTTTTAAGTTTCGGGATCAGGTTTTACAGATTTTGCACCAGTCTCGGCAGTGCACATTTTATGCAACTTTAGAAGTTAAAGTCTGATTATAAATGATCTTACATAAAATAAGAGAAACTCAGAACATGTTGGTATAGATAGTATATGTCGGCTTTATTATGACATCATCACTTAAACATATACCTGATGTTTCAAGTTTATAGATAATGACATAATTAAGCCAAAATATATTATCTATATCAACATGACTTGCTTGTTCAGAGTTTCTCTTATTCTTTGTTACTCAAAACTGATCTGTGGAACTACTGTCATTGATCCTATCTCGGAATAACCTTCCATCAGGAGACATTATTTAACCTTGGTAAAACAAAAAACATAACAAAGTGGAAGCACATTGATGGAAGTGTGTCTGTATCTTTACCATGATAGTGTTGACATGTCCATAGAGAGCAGCAAGATGCATGGCAGTATAACCTGTAGGTGTCTTCACCTCAAGGCTATCTCCATGACTGCTCAACCACTTCACAATATCAGCTTGTCCTTCTGCTGCGGCTACATGCAGGGCCCTCCAGCCCACCTCATTGACCTGGCTAAAATCGAAGAAATGCTCACATTCAGTTATTGGTGAGAACTCTCCTATGTCGTAAGTGATTAACATAGATTAGAGATTTTTTATTATTTCTTCAGTTTGATCTCTTATGGTGTCTTACTCAAGGGCAGTCACATGTGTTTGCGGAAAGATTACGGAAAACTGAAGGAAAAATTAACAAAATCACAACTACCCTAGTTCACATTAACAAATTCAAATCACCATTCTCCTGTAAGGTAGTGAGCAAACAAGTAGGGTTAATTTAAGCAACAACGTTTTTAACTTTGAAGTACACTGATTAATTTAACACTTTTCAATACCAGTAATGTTAGATTGTGGTTTATGATCAGAAGACAAATATATTGTGGCAGATAGAAGGGTCTAGTGAGTGAAAAAAAAGCCAACTACTTTTTGTTTGAAAAATCTACTTTGCATTTATTACAGATTTATTTGCACAGCCTGTCTAATTCCACCGACAACTTTCCTCGTATGCTTGCATGGTCTGTGAGCTATACTGTAGGGGGTAAGCTGGCTAACGCTTGACCCATTAGCAGACTACAGAATAACTAAAACTAATCTAAAAATGTAGTGAACAAACTGGTATACAGAAGAATCAGTTTGACTTGCTTATATGATGTTTAATGCCGTACTTCGTTAAGGGTGCCAGCCCAATTGGTGGATAAAACCACCCCTATAGAACATAGGACGCCAAAATTCATTTTACAGGACACCTCAACAAATCAGCTTCCTGATGCCCCTGAGATCAGAGATCACCAGGTGCTCCCACCCAGCCACCCAAAGGGAGGATCAGGACGTGGTGAACTTACCTCCTAGTCTCAGGTGAGTGTTCTATGAAGTTCTTAACCGCTGACAAGTCTCCAGATTTAGCTGCCTGATGAATTGTCACCTTTCTGTTCTCTAACACTTCAACTGAGGCTTTCTCTGATATTTCGGCATTTTGTTTCTCTTTTGAACTCTGGAAAGTAGGTAGAGATCATATAGCTGTGTAGTACTTCACTAAATTCAAATGTTCAAATGAAATCCTTTGTGCAATGAAATCATCAAGACAAAAAGAATGTCTTTACATATACTTAATATCACAATCAAATGTTTAATATTATAAAATATTAATTTATTCCCATGTGGAATACACAAATTCTTGCTTAATAAATATACAAACAGCTTGTACAGTTATAATCATAAAAGAACTAACAGCTGCTAACTACATGTATAAAACTCAGGTGACCAAAAATTACCTTTTCTGATCTTGACGTTTCTCCTTCCGTATAGGAGTCGTACTCAGAGCCTGACTCATCAGTTGAGGAATCCGAGTCACTTTCTGAGTCTTCTGTGCTGGACTCGGCTCTCTCTATTTGAGTGACAGTCAGTTGTTTAGTGGTCTCTGTCATAAGTATTTGTCTTCCAGAACTTTGAGATGATACAACAGGTTCATTATTGGACTTGAGTATGTTGGTAGCCTGTTGTGGCCGGTCAGTTGGGGACAAGGGGTGTGTTTCACTGGCTGTTCTATCTGTACTGGTGTTATACATGGTGGCAGTGGTGTTAGAGTCTGTTGTAGTGGTGTTGGAATCAGTGGCGTTTGTTCTATCAGTTGTTGAACCAGACCTGGATGATTCTATAGCCGGGGCATTAACAGCCTCAATTCTATTCTGTGGTTCAATCCCTGACCGAGGTGGGTGATTTTGATCGTGATCAGGTGCCTGGGTCGGTTCACCAGCCTCTTCTACCGCTATTAAGGGCACTACCCTCTGAGAGCTTCCAGAAGTCATTGTTTTAACAACTGCTTTGGATGGAGGAAGCATTACACTGGCTTCATGTGTTGGAGACTGTCTGTTTGAATTCTCTTCAGCTATAACAGGGAATGGAGAGTTAGGCAAGAGTACAGCAGCTACATTCGGTTCTGTGTTATCTGAGGTGTATGTCCTGGATGTGTTGCTCTCTGTGTCTGAGAACTCTGGTTTCTGAGTGTCACCACCTTCATGACTACCCACGGAGGTGCCAGTCCTAAACGTGTAGACGGGTCCCGCTGGTCGCTGGTCAAAGAAATCATCTTTCATCCGTCTTCCAGGTGAGACATCAGCCTTCTTCTCTTCAAAGTAATTCTTCTCATTTACTGGCTTTGATTTAGAAGGTCTTGTTTGTGTAACTTTCACATCCATGGGCGGGGGCTTGACCGGAATATGGATATCTTTAGTTGTGCTGTCACTGAGGGTACTATCTGAGTCAGACTCAGTCTCAGTCTCTGTGTATGAGGATTCTGATGACCTTTGACTTCTCCGGGCTCTGACACTATCTGGGGAATTCCCAACACCGTCTTCCCTATCTGATTGTGAGTTATGACCATACTCCTTTATGTAAGACACATCACTACTGTCATCATCTGAGTCTGGCAAAGAAATAACAAAACATCAACAGCCCATACAATGAGATAAATACCACACATAGTCGACATCATGATATTTCCACTTCTAAGCCATGTGATATTTGTGTTAGCTTTACTAGTCAAAATAACATTATGTTTAGTAGTGATAATAACATCAATGATATCAGATATCCAATATCAGAGCTCATAGATTGAGGCAACTATCAGGGACTAACTAGTCAAAGACTGTGGTAAACTGAACGCATGATCTGTTTGACATAGTAGAGCTCATGGTCCGTGAACAGAACCCTAGTTCTTTGAACACAGCACAACACCCTTTTTCATAAAGCAACATGACTGTCAGAAATTTTGAGACTGCTTCAAGGCATTGGTATTAACGCAATGGAACTCCCAGGATATCAGAGCTTGCTGATTAGAACTCCCAAAAAGTAAACGTATAAAATGTTGCCAGTTACCTAAAAAACTATCGCATGGCGTATCACATGAGCTGTTACAGTTGAATTTAGTGCTGAAAGCAAGTAGATTGACAAAATTTATTTGCAACTGGCCCAAAAAATCGAATATGTTTAATTCAACACTACTGGCTTTGTTCAAGCTGCATTGCATCGCTAGAGGGCGTCATCGGTATAAAACTGTCTGCGATCAAATATAGTAACATTAAGTTGCAACTCTGGTCATTCGCATAGTTTAAAGGCAAATCTGTGCCAGCCATTAAACTGGGCTAAAACCCAAAATGTTCAGTTCGTTGCATAATGCTAATTTTACCTTCAATGAGGGCCCTATCTCTGTCCACAGGTAATATTCTATATGTTCTTTTGTCTCCGTCTTGCCCTGATAACCACCTCTCACAGGGACACTCATAGACACGGCGATCATTTGTGTCTTCCACAGTCACATCCTCCAGGAACCAGGCATACACTGAAATTGATACAATAACAAAAAAAGGTTGGAATGAGATCAATCAATTACAAGACAAATCAGCCATCTCTTTCCTCACAAACCCCAGAAATCAAACAGAAGGTAGACACAACAGCACAGCCTATGGAATTACATACAGACTTACAGGTGATCTCAAATAAAACAAATATTTTTGTTTTTCAATTTACAATGATCAGCATCAGTCTGATTCTTCTAAAGCCAAATATTCACATACACAAAGTTTATTGTTAAATATAAACAAAAATTGCACATGTAAATGCTTGTAAAAGCTCTCAGCACATCATGTCATCTTAATCAGCTATATAATGGCTTTTTGCTTTATTTAGATCAACCAAACTGCATCAGGGTAAAAAAATATTAGCTAATATTATGGAAACTTACTGAGGTCTGGTCTATCATGACCAATCTTGACATATTTCAGAGGTCCCACGTGTGGGGAATGGATTGTGAATAAATCTTCCTGAAAAATAATACACAAACATCCATAATCAATGATTGCTGGTATTTAAAAAAAAGATGTTATTGCTAATCGGCACAAGTCCCATTAAGGCATTAACAACAGTTTTCACAGGAATTTTTTTTAAAGCCAAAAAAAAGAAAAATTTGCTAATAGAAAACAATTTATATTCTAGGCAAAATCAACTGGTAGACTTAACAACAAACAGGTAAACATCTTGAACGAACTCTTATAATGGACAGGCCTGTTTTTATACAAGAGCGACTATGACCTTGTTGTTGGTGTGGTGTAAGGAGAGTTCTACACATCAAATATGCTATCTCTATTGATGAGATATAAAGATAGGTCAACTGTGCACATTGTTTGAGGATTAATAACTTGCAACTGCGGATATGGTTTGATACGGGCTACATATAGGTGCTTATAAACAACTTTTTAACAGTCAATAATATAGACCATTAAATGAAAATCCCCATAAATATGAGCAAAGTTTTGCAGTTGATTGCAGTATATTACCACAAATATACATGTAGTTAATTAAGAAAATGTCACATGACACAAAATGTTCAAATATTTATGGTCATACACTTAGAGTTAACCTATAAGTTGACCTATAAGTTGACCCATACTGACTGAACTACTTACATGTCCTTTTTGAAACTTGATTTTATGTCTTTTAGATTCTGCAAGGAGGAATTCCTGTGATCGTCCATGTTCTCCAAACAATGTGAGCTTGACATCAGCCTTAGTACTGGCTCCTATCCTCTTACCAGTTCTGACATAGATATTATAGTCAACAGGGGGACCAGTTTTTACCCTGTATTCACCCTAAAACAAAATCATACAAATGATACAATTTACCTTTAAATTTCACTATATAAATGCAAAGTGTATAGTTATTGACATTGCCTCAAGATTGTGTAACCCTGTAACATTTCCTGCACATAAATACCAGTTTACCACAGAACTTAATTTACTAATGCTTCAGTGGCAATACTCGGACCACTGTAACCAAGGTGGAAAACAGATTTACATATTTCCAGTGCAACGTACAATATGAATCTATGAAGGTTCTAGTTCAGGTAAATTCACCAGCTTCAGGTCATGACAAGATTCACTCAGCACAATTACACATCGTACCAGCAGCACCCATTTTTTTCCACTCTTCTTCCAAAAACAACTTGATTAAAAACTACTTGACGTAAAACCTACGACGACAAGAAACTATGACAGCAAGTTCAAATTCTTGTAAATTTGACAATGTGCAAGGGTACAGCAAATCTTCTTAATTTATAAATGTTCCAGTTAAGATACTTCCACTAAAATCAATACTGAATACAATTACAACTTTACGGAGTTAGCATCCAGCAATAGCTTCAGTTTCAGGTGCATTCACCATGGACTCTCTAAACAGAACAGGTCATTAAATACCAATTAAATAGAACAGAACTATTTTACACGTGTTATAATTTATATTTGAAATGATATACATGAAAAGATAAAGTTCTATAAAACAAAACATGTATAACGTCCATGATAGTAAGAGACAAACAGCAGAAAAGACAGTGTTATGAGAGACTAATGAGACTGTTCAGGAAGGAGATTGTTGTTTTACATTCAGTGATATTTCTGCATGGTGAGCCACACAAATCAGAGAGGAGAGAATTAAATGGTATGGAAATGGTATGTAGAGTTTATTATAAAATCTGTGAAATATCATAGTCACATAACCAAACATAGTACAGTGTACATGTATTAACTGAGCCAAAAGAACATGTAAAACAAAACATAACATTGATCTACAAGTAAATTACCATTTTTTAAAAAAGTCTGACTAGACTGAAACTTTCCTCAACTTACTCCTTATAAGAAAGAAGAACCTCTAGAACTAGATGATCTTTATTTTTAAAACTTGATTAATCACAATAGGCATAAAGACCTCTCAGTTTTTATGGAGATCGAGAACTAGCTCAGAGTTATTCTCTTCTGTCATAAAGATTTTGTTACTTCAAGTAAAGATACATTTGGTGCAATCAGAAGAGAAATTGTTAAAAGTAAGAACATGTGTTAGTGGTCAATACACACAACCTTCACAACAACACATGTTAAAACCAACAGCGTTTTTACCTTCTCTAATTCTATTTCTTGCTGAAAAAGATCAATTGTAAATGTTTATACTATTGAAAAAATAAAACTTTATTGCAATGCATACATAAAATAAATGTGCAGCGTAATATATAAAGGTCACACAAGCTGACTGTGACGTGTTCAGTAGTGGCTAGTGTTTAATTGAACACAACCAACTACATGTAGTTCCTATAATATGGCCGACTGGATTTGACCGCATGTCACACAAAACAGACTGCATCCAAATGCTCCATTTCCAGTCAAGTCCAATTGAAAATAGCCAGCTTAGTTTTTTTTAGTCGTAATGTAATGTAATTTACAAATATTATAAATTAAAATTAAAATTAAAGACAATTACAATAGGTTGGTGTGCCATAATTTAAAGCCACATGAATGAATGCATTCGGTTATCAGCATTATTAAAGTGCTACGTATATAGAGACCATAGCATTAAAGTATGTGTTAATAACTAAGGTTAACAATAAAATGACATATTATAACCTTACCAAGTCATCCCTGTTGTCAGTCTGTATAGCAACAGCACTGCCCCGTGTCTGGATACCAAACTCCACCCCAACCTGACCCCCGGGTGGGTGGGAGATGTCCATCACCTGGTTCTGATGAAGGGTGCGTGCAGAGGGGGGTCTCCTGCGTCCCGGGGGCCTTTCATTAACAGGTGGGTGTGGAGATCTATCATAGTCAGAATCTGAGGACCTTGCCGATAATGGTCTCTGATTTTTCTTCCTAATTTAATGATACAATAAAAAATTATATAAAAGGACAAAATATATCGACAGATGAGAGAGAGAGAGTGAATGAGAGAAAAGAAATATAGCTTAATTTTGTGGCGGACGGGGACCATAGTTATTTGAAGGAAGTATACCTACATGTACATGCAGTGTAGTTTGATTTTTAACAGGACACAATCTCAAAATGGTGGAGAGAATCAGGCATCTTGTAACAATTAAAAGTCCCTGTGGATTACTTTACTTATGCAATGGGAGGATTGAATTCGATGGGACTACATGTACAAATGTACTTAAACACCAGTTGATTAAATCTGACATTCAGTGAGAAAATAAAGTTAGTTAAATTTGAAAACACTTGAAGTGGATAAAGTATGACAACAGCAGCTGACGTTGAGCACTGGCAAATCTAGAAACAATCAGAGAAGTTAATATATCACAAAATCACAAAAGAAGAAGTCCACTTGATGACAGTTGATAAAACCGATCAATAAGAAGTTACCTGTCATATTCGTCCGATCCTGGTGAGTTCCTGTCTGTGGTGTAGGCACTATCACGACCTTCCTCTGAATACTGACAAAATAATACATAATCAGTAACACGTTAACGTTAAGTTTTTAAATCAAAATATATATTTTAAAAACAAAAATACAATATTTTGGCATTAGAAATAACAAGACTTCTACTGTATTTAACTACGCTAATAATATCTTTCAGTTAGTGTATTTCTGAAATAGTGCATGCTATTATTGTTTAAGAAAGACCATCACTCTGATGCACAGTTACAGCAATCTATTAACAATTATTTGTGAACCAATTTAGATGATAACCATAGTAATGTTGTGGATATTTCTGTACTTACTTTGTTATTCCCATTAAACCCTCGTGATGTCTGAAAAGATAGAGCTGTGACATGAGGAAAATATGTTTACACTGACATTTTATCAAGATATCATAGGTACTTTATATGCTTAAAAGGCATGAAGGAGAACAGATTATAAATTGGTTAAATATATACATGCATAATATGGGTAAGTTCCACCAGAATATGCTAATTTCCACACCAGCAAATTAATTCTAATCTTAAAAAGGGGTGATTTGAAAAAGAAATATATTTTTTTTTAAACTTATGTGAAAAGAAATAAACTGCATAAAAAGCCTTCCTACAGAGAATCGGCCATACCTTAGGTCGAGAGTCATTAATGTGAGGTAACTGTCGCTCAGTCTGCAAATAAACCAAGAGAAGAAGTTATCGACGTTCAAGTTTGTGAATGAAATAAAGCAATTAATACATGATGTAGCTCCAAACAGCAATTCTAAATGATTTAAATTACTTGTAAACAATAAATTCATAATACAAACAAGAGAATACAAGAGAAAGTTCTGGCAAAAAAAAAAAAATAAATAAATAAATAAACAACAGTACACAATCAAAATAGATTGGTTGATTGGGATTTACGCCATACTTGAGGTAATTTTAATCCTATGACGGCGTGCCAGCCTAATTGGTGAAGAAAACCACCTTTAACAACACTGATGACAGAAAAGGACAAAACAAAAAAGAGGATGCCACAACAAATCGTTCTCCTTATACTCCTTAGCTAAGAGAGCACCAGGCAACAGGATGCCACAACACATCCTTCTCCTTATACTCCTTAGCTAAGAGAGCACCAGGCAACAGGTTGCCACAACAAATCCTTCTCCTTATACTCCTTAGCTAAGAGAGCACCAGGCAACATGATGCCACAACAAATCCTTCTCCTTATACTCCTTAGCTAAGAGAGCACCAGGCAACAGGATGCTAATGTCAAGCACCAGACAAAAACAAAAAAGGAAAATCAAGAAATTTCACCCAAAACAATTTATTATCATAAAAATAAAAGTGTTCCATAGCCTTCTTTAAAAATAGTTGGCAGCAAGGCTGCCAAAGAGCTCGCCTGTTCCGCCAATGAAAAGGGATTACATTCTTATGGTCTTTACGGTTACAATGCAAAATCAATAATTATTGAGAAAATATGGACATTTGAAGTAACCTGGTAGTTTCTACGTCAGTTAAACCTGTTTCAAAATGATATGGGT